>JAIEZT010000013.1:33443723-33458878 GCA_019594935.1 Periophthalmus modestus | reverse complement strand
TACTGTGGATCTGTGACTTAGAACCATCAAAATCGTCGTGCATAATACAGGTATCGTGTGTCTTGACTTTTGGGTATCGTTTTTAGGTCCTACCAATATCTCCCCAAGTTTCATACCAATCACACAAAGTGTGAGTGTTGTAATTATATTATAGGGTGCGCTATAGAGGTCCCACTGGTCACCGGTGCCTCATTACGCCTGCTGTATTCAAGTTTTAAATTCTACATCCAGTGGATAGAGTTTTAATGTCTTTAGACTGATCCATGTGTCCTCTGAGCGGGGAATCAAAGAAACAGGACAACGCAGGCGTTTTTTCTCGATGGCGGCGTGGCGGGCGAATGAGCAGACAAATTATTGCAAACTTCATCAGATAAGAAATGAAACCCCATGTGCTCAAGATGTGCCATGTGAAATCTGACCTGTTTTGGAGTAAAAATCTGGGACTTGTTAACATTTTTGAAAAACAAGCGGCGAAAGAGATGGCAGACTTTCTTATTCAATATGGCGGCCTTTTTATGAATCAAAAGACAGCGTGGCCATTCATTGTTTGAAGTTTTTATCAAGGAGCTTTTATAATCCATGACATTCATGGCCAAATGACACATGTTTGATGTTAATTGGGAGCGATGCAGACCAATGTCCCTGTGATTCAGACACTTTTTAAATGATTATTTTTGGGGAGTCTGTGCGCCCCTGCTGGCCAACCGTGAGAAATAACCCATGCTTGTAATATATTTTTTGCTTCTTCTGAGGTGTCCATGTACTCCCCAAAATTTGGTATGAATCCGATAAAATTGATGTGTCCCTGTCTATGGTAGGGGGCCGCTAGAGGTTCATTTTGATTACACTTTATATTGCATTTGATTCAGGGCCAAATGAAACATATGTGACTTAAATTGAGATGTCTCGGGCAAAGCCCGTGTGAGTAATAGATTTTTAAATGTTTTTTGTTGGAGTATTTTGCGCCCCTGCTGCCAATTGTAAGAAATAGCCTATACCCGTAATATAATTTTTTGCTCCTTTTCGTGGGCCCCAAATTTATTCCCTAAATTTGCTATGAATCCGATAAATATGATGTGTCATGTCTATGTTAGGGGGCGCTAGAGTGTTCATTTTGATTAGAATTTATAACTGCAAGTTGATTCAGGGCCAAATGAAACATATTTGACTTAAATTTGAGATGTGTCGGGCAAAGCCCGGGTGAGTAATATATTTTTTAATGTTTTTTGTTTCGTTGGAGTCTTTTGCGCCCCTACTGGCCAGTTTGTGAGAAATGACCCATGGCCCATAATATAATTTTTTGGGTGATCCTCGTTAAATCCCAGATGTTATTCCCCAAATTGTGGTTGTAATCCAGCATGATGGTTGACATTTCACGTCTATGCTAGGGGGCGCTAGAGTGTTCATTTTCATTACACTTTATAGTCCATTCCATACATGGCCATAATTCACACATATGTCATGTGAATGTGAGATCTGTAGGACAATCCCCTGGTCGTGAGAGGACAACGAAATTACAGGAAACGAAGCGTTTTTTTTCGATGGCGGCGTGCGGGCGAACGACACGAAATTAATTGGAAACGATGAGATAAGTTATAAAACCCCAGTGTGTCCAGATGTGACATGTGAAAATCTGACGTCTTTTTTGGAGTAAAAACATGAGAGTTGTAGTATTTTGAAAACAGGCGGCGAAAAAAATTGGCGAATCTTTCGATCGAATATGGTGTTGACTTCCTGTCCGCCTTAGGGCAGCACTATGATTGGCTTTTTTGCTCGTCTCCATGAGCTCTATCACTGGTGTGAATTTGGCTTTGCTACGGCGAAATATGCGAGTCGGCTCCCAATTCATTTGAAAATTTGCAATTTTCTAGGTGGCGCTGTCGAGCCTGCGTGCCTGGGTCATTTTTTTGTGATGCATATTTTTCCTCGAATTTTTCGCGAGGCCGATCGATCTGATACCCCCATGTGAGACTTTTCGTCGACGTTTAGGGGGTGAAAATCGCGATCCCAGGGGAGAAAAATAAAATATAATAATTAAAGCCGCAAGCGGCGATGATGGCCCTCGCCTCGGCGCGACCCGCCTCCCCCCTCGCGACCATGCCGGGGCCAGCCACCGCCGGTCCACGCAGCATTCCCCCTGCCCGGCCCCCCCCCCGGCCCCGCGCACGCCCCCCCTCGCCCCCCCCCCTTCACACAGTTTCCATAGTGCAGTGTGATAATTGCATTAAACTGGTGGAGTCTGTGACTTAGAACATCAAAATCGTGCATAATACAGGTTATAGTGTCATTGACTTTTTGGTTTGGTTTTGGGCCTCCAATTATCTCCCCAAGTTTTCATACCAATCGCACAAAGTTGAGTGTTGTAATTATATTATAGGGGGCGCTATAGAGTCCACTGGTCACGGTGCTCATTACTCTGCTGTATTCAAAGTTTTATTCTACATCAGTGGGTAGAGTTTTATGTCTTTAGACTGATCCATGTGTCTGTGAGCGGGAATGAAGAAACAGGAAACGAAGGCGTTTTTTCGATGGCGGCGTGCGGGCGCACGACACGAAATTATTGCAAACGATCGGATAAGAAATGAAACCCCGTTGTGTCCAGATGTGACATGTGAAATCTGACCTGTTTTTGAAGCAAAAATGTGGGCGTTGTATCATTTGCCCTGGTCGTGAGGGGACATCGAAAAAACAAGAAAAGGAAGGCGTGTTTCGACGGCGGCGTGGGGGCGAATGACACGAAATTATTGCAAACGATCGGATAAGAAATGAAACCCCATGTGTCCAGATGTGACATTGTGAAATCTGACGTCTTTTGGAGTAAAAACATGAGAGTTTGTATCATTTTGAAACAAGCGGCGAAAGAGATGCCGAATTTCTTATTCAATATGGCGGCCTTTTTATGAATCAAAAGACAGCGTGGCCGTTCATTGTTGAAGTTTTATCAAGGAGCTTTATAATCCATGACATTCATGGCCAAAAGACACATGATTGATGTTAATTGGAGCGATTCAGACCAATGTCCCTGTGTCAGACATTTTTAAAATGATTATTTTTTGGGGAGTCTGTGCGCCCCTGCTGGCCAACCGTGAGAAATAACCCATGCTTGTAATATAATTTTTTGCTTCTTCTGAGGTGTCCAATGTACTCCCCAAATTTGGTATGATCCGATAAAAATTGATGTGTCACTGTCTATGGTAGGGGGCGCTAGAGGGTTCATTTTGATTACACTTTATATTGCATTTGATTCAGGGCCAAATGAAACATATTTGACTTAAATTTCAGATGTCTCGGGCAAAGCCCGTGTGAGTAATAGATTTTTAAATATTTTTTTGTTGGAGTATTTTGCGCCCCTGCTGGCCAATTGTAAGAAATAGCCTATACCCGTAATATAAATTTTTTTGCCTCCTTTTTGTGGGTCCAAATTTATTCCCTAAATTTGGTATGAATCCGATCATATTGATGTGTCTGTGTCTATGTTAGGGGGCGCTAGAGTGTTCATTTTGATTAGACTTTATAATGCATTTGATTCAGGGCCAAATGAAACATATGTGACTTAAATTTGAGATGTGTCGGGCAAAGGCCGTGTGAGTAATATATTTAGGCCCGAGCCCCCGTACAGGGCGTAGGGCCTATTGCTTCCGCAACGATGAGTGCCTGGGCGAAGCCCAGGCACTCATCGTTGCTAACTGTCTTGCCGAACTTGTGCGCGCAGCGCACAAGTTCGGCTGAGGTCGCGACCTTGCCCTGATTCCACTATCCCAGCAACCCATGCCGTAGGCATGGGCCATCTTTATTACTGCTGCTAAAATGAATGGAAGTCAATGGGAGGTCAGTGGGCAACCCCCGACGTCATGGCGAATGACGGGCGCGTTAGCGCCCGTCATTCGCCATTGACCCCCACGGTGACGTGGGGAAGGTCCAGAGCTTTTCAAAAAACGTATAATTTTGTCAGTTCTAATGTTTTTCGGATATATTGTTTTTGCTAAAAATATTATTATTTTTATTTATTATTATTATTTTTTATTCTTCTTTCACCTTCTTCTGCTTTTTGAACAGGAATTTGACCCCCTGAACATATTTGAAAACTCACCAAATTTTGCCCAAAATTCAGGTCTGCCGAAAAATTTATTTTTTTATATGGTGCATCATTGGCAATAAAAAAATGGCGCGACAGCGCCACCTACAAAAAGTCAAAATACATTGCGTCAATGGGAGAGCGCCCCCCCGACGTCAACTTTGTCGTAGAGCCACCAAATTCGGTACACACATTCTCAAGTGATGCCAAACAAAAAATATTATTATGGCCACGCCCTCTGACAAACCGGAAGTCGGCCATCTTGGATTGAAAATTCCAAAATGCCGACTCAGCATTTTTGTTGACGTCGTATTTTCGTCAACTCCTCTGAAGGCGCTTCACCTGCAGGGCTGAAAATCACTGGACATCATCTAGACAAGTGGGGCATCAAAAGTTATCCGATTTACATTGATACGTATAACGGTTTCCGTGCGGCGAAGCCGCAAAATTCCATCGGAATTTTTGCATTTTTTTAATTTCAAAATTTGCTCCTATTTGTGCATACTAAGTCCGATTTGACTCAAATTCTAATCAGTTGTAAAACTTTCTGGCCTACACCTACTCATTGTGAAAGAAAACGATTTGGTGAAATAGCGCCCCCTACAGAATAGCAAATTCATTTGTATGGAGTGCTGAAAATTTAGTTTTCCCAAATGTTACGAAATTTCACACAAAATTCCATTTCGTCATTCCAATCAATAAAGTCAATCAGACCCATGTCGTTTTTTGCATTGTGTTGCCATGGCGATGCGCCGAAGTTCCCATGTTATCCTAATGGGAACGGTCCGAAAATTCCCCATTCATGAGAAAAACATTAGTTTCACGGAATTAAGTGAAATTTGCCAGAATGACTCATCATATCATCCTGATCAAAAAAGTCAATCACACCCATGCCATATTTTTCACTCTGTTGCCATGGCGATGCGTGAAATACCCCATGTTATCCTAATGGGAAAATTTACAAATTTTGGGACATTTCAAACTCTTATAACGGCTTCAGACCTTCAATGAAGAATGTGAGATTTGGCACGTTGATTCTTTACATCATCCCCATCAAAAAAGTCTGAGGTGCCAAGTTTGTATTTTGCACGGTGTTGCCATGGCGATGCCTGGAAAAACCCATGTTGGTGCATTTTGTGCATCAGTGCTCCCAATGTCTTTTGACTCTGTTTGGTGACAAGTGCAGCCCAAAGCCACAATAAAACAGAGGCAAGTGGCGGATCAGCGCCACCTGCAGGGAGTGCCCGGTCGGCCGAGTTCGAGGCGCGGCCCGCGAGGGCCGTTCGATGCCGCTTGCGGCTTTAATTTTAAATGTTTTTTGTTGGAGTATTTGCGCCCCTACTGGCCAGTTGTGAGAAATGACCCATGCTCATAATATAATTTTTTGGTCCACGTCATGTTCTCAATTTATTCCCCAAATTTGGTTGTAATCCGATAATGTTCACGTTTCACGTCTATGCTAGGGGGCGCTAGAGTGTTCATTTTCATAATACTTTATAGTCCATTTCATACATGCCATAATTACACATACGTCATGTGAATGTGAGATCTGTAGGACAATGCCCCTGGTCGTGAGAGGACAACGAAATTAAAGGAAACGAAGGCGTTTTTTCGATGGCGGCGTGCGGGCGAACGACACGAAATTATTGGAAACGATGAGATAAGTTATGAAACCCATGTGTCCAGATGTCACATGTGAATCTGACGTCTTTTGGACTAAAAACATGAGAGTTGTAGTATTTTGAAAACAGGCGGCGAAAAAATTGGCGAATCTTTTCGATCGAATATGACCAACTTCCTGTCCGCCTTAGGGCAGCACTATGATTGGCTTTTTCTGCTCGTCTCCATGAGCTCTGTCACTGGTGCGAATTTGGCTTTGCTACGGCGAAATATGCGAGTCGGCTCCCAATTCATTTGAAAATTTGCAATTTTTCTAGGTGGCGCTGTCGAGCCTGCGTTTCTGGGTCATTTTTGTGATGCATATTTTCTCGAATTTTTCGCGAGGCCGATCGATCTGATACCCCCATGTGAGACTTTTCGTCGACGTTTAGGGGGTGAAAATCGCGATCCCAGGGGGAGAAAATAAAATAATAATAATAATAATAATAATAATAAGAAACTTTCGAAGAACAATACCCCTCGCCGTCACTTCGTGAGCGGCGAGGGCCAATAAGAAGAAACCGAGCGAAAACAATACCCCTCGCCGTCACTTCGTGAGCGGCGAGGGCCAATAAGAAGAAACTTTCGAAGAACAATACCCCTCGCCGTCACTTCGTGAGCGGCGAGGGCCAATTAAAGCCGCAAGCGGCGATGATGGCCCTCGCCTCGGCGCGACCGCCTCCCCTCGCGACCGCCGGGGGCCAGCCACCGCCTCCACGCAGCATTCCCCCCGCCCGGCCACCCCCCCGCCGCACGCCCCCCCTCGCCCCCCCCCGTCATACTGTTTTCCATAGTGCAGTGTGATCATTGCATTAAACTGGTGGAGTCTGTGACTTAGAACCATCAAAATCGTGCATAATACAGGTATAGTGTCATTGACTTTTTGGTTTTGGTTTTGGGCTACTACAATTATCTCCCAAGTTTCATACCAATCGCACAAAGTTGAGTGTTGTAATTATATTATAGGGGGCGCTATAGAGTCCACTGGTCACTTGCTCATTACTCTGCTGTATTCAAAGTTTTATTCTACATCAGTGGGTAGAGTTTTATGTCTTTAGACTGATCCATGTGTCTGTGTGAGCGGGAATCAAAGAAACAGGAAACGAAGGCGTTTTTCGATGGCGGCGTGCGGGCGAACGACACGAAATTATTGCAAACGATCGGATAAGAAATGAAACCCCATGTGTCCAGATGTGACATGTGAAATCTGACCTGTTTTGGAGTAAAAATCTGGGAGTTGTATCATTTTGAAAACAAGCGGCGAAAGAGATGGGGAATTTCTTATTCAATATGGCGGCCTTTTTTATGAATCAAAAGACAGCGTGGCCATTCATTGTTTGAAGTTTTATCAAGGAGCTTTATAATCCATGACATTCATGGCCAAATGACACATGTTTGATGTTATTTGGAGTGATTCAGACCAATGTCCCTGTGAGTCAGACATTTTTAAATGATTATTTTTGGGGAGTCTGTGCGCCCCTGCTGGCCAACCGTGAGAAATAACCCATGCTTGTAATATAATTTTTTGCTTCTTCTGAGGTGTCCAATGTACTCCCCAAATTTGGTATGAATCCGATAAAATTGATGTGTCACTGTCTATGGTAGGGGGCGCTAGAGGGTTCATTTTGATAACACTTTATATTGCATTTGATTCAAGGCCAAATGAAACATATTTGACTTAAATTTCAGATGTCTCGGGCAAAGCCCGTGTGAGTAATAGATTTTTAAATATTTTTTGTTGGAGTATTTGCGCCCCTGCTGGCCAATTGTAAGAAATAGCCTATACCCGTAATATAGTTTTTAGCTCCTTTTCGTGGCCCAAATTTATTGTCTAAATTTGGTATGAATCCGATGATGTTTATGCGTCACGCCTATTGTAGGGGGCGCTAGAGAGTTTATTTTGATTAGACTTTATAATGCATTTGATTCAGGGCCAAATGAAACATATGTGACTTAAATTTGAGATGTGTCGGGCAAAGCCCGTGTGAGTAATATATTTTTAAATGTTTTTTGTTGGACTCTTTGCGCCCCTACTGGCCAGTTGTGAGAAATGACCCATGCCCATAATATAACTTTTTGGTCCTCGTCATATGCCAGATTTATTCTCCAAATTTGGTCGTAATCCGATAATGTTGACGTTTCACGTCTATGCTAGGGGGCGCTAGAGTTTTCATTTTCATTACACTTTATAGTCCATTCCATACATGCCATAATTACACATATGTCATGTGAATGTGAGATCTGTAGGACAATGCCCCTGGCCGTGAGAGGACAACGAAATTACAGGAAACGAAGGCGTTTTTCGATGGCGGCGTGCGGGCGAACGACACGAAAATATTGCAAACGATCGGATAAGTTATGAAACCCCATGTGTCCAGATGTGACATGTGAAATCTGACGTCTTTTGGAGTAAAAACATGAGAGTTGTAGTATTTTGAAAACAGGCGGCGAAAAAATTGGCGAATCTTTGATCGAATATGGTGGACTTCCTGTCCGCCTTAGGGCAGCACTATGATTGGCTTTTTTGCTCGTCTCCATGAGCTCTATCACTGCTGCGAATTTGGCTTTGCTACGGCGAAATATGCGAGTCGGCTCCCAATTCATTCGAAAATTTGCAATTTTCTAGGTGGCGCTGTCGAGCCTGCGTGTCTGGGTCATTTTCGTGATGCATATTTTGTCGAATTTTTCGCGAGGCCGATCGATCTGATACCCCCATGTGAGACTTTCCGTCGACGTTTAGGGGGTGAAAATCGCGATCCCAGGGGAGAGAAAAAATAATAAAATAATTAAGCCCGCAAGCGGCGATGATGGCCCTCGCCACGGCGCGACCGCCTCCCCTCGCGCGACCGCCGGGGGCCAGCCACCGCCTCCACGCAGCATTCCCCCCCTGCCCGGCCACCCCCCCGTCCGCACGTCCCCCCTCGCCCCCACCCTTCACACTGTTTCCATAGTGCAAATGTGATCATTGCATTAAACTGGTGGAGTCTGTGACTTAGATCCATCAAACTCGTGCATAATACAGGTATAGTCTCATTGACTTTTTTGTTTTGGTTTCAGATCTACATTTATTTCCCCAAGTTTCATGCCAATCAGACAAAGTTGTGTGTTTTTAATTGCATTATAGGGGGCGCTATAGAGTCCACTGGTCACATGCTCATTACTCTGCTGTATTCACATTTTTATTTTACATCAGTGGGGATAGTTGTAGCTTTTTAGACACATCCATGTGTCTGTGAGCAGGAATGAAGGAAACAGGAAATAAAGGTGTTTTTTGACAGTGAGGTATGGACAAACGGCACAAAATTGTTGCAAAAAAGTGGATATTTTATGAAACCACATGTAAGTAGATGTGACATGTGAAATCTGAGCAAATTTGGGCAAAATATGTGTGAGTAGAATCATTTTGAAAACGCGTTGTGTAAAATGTGGTGAATTTTCAATTAAATATGGCCGACTTTCCCTGTGTGACCTAGAGCAGTGCTTCAATTCACTTTTATGCTTGTCTCTCACTGTGCTCTATCACTGTGCTGATTTTTGTTTGTCTATTCCTAAATTTACCCGCCTCCTCTGCCATAGGTGTGACATTGTAGGTGGCGCCATCGAGTGGGGGTGCAGTGGACATTTTCGTGATGCCAAATTTATGAAAATTTTCACCGAGCTGGTCGATCTGATACCCCCATGTGAGACTTTTTCGTCTGCATTTAGGGGGTGAAAACGGGGCGAGTTTGGGGAGAAAAATAATACAGGTTGGAGAGAAACAATGTTAATTTAAAGCCGCAAGCGGCGATGATGGCCCTCGCCTCGGCGCGACCGCCTCCCCTCGCAACCGCCGGGGGCCAGCCACCGCCCCCCCGCACGCAGCATTCCCCCTGCCCGGCCACCCCCCGGCCGCACGCTCCCCCCCCTCGCCCCCCCCCTTCACACTGTTTCCATAGTGCAGAGTGATCATTGCATTAAACTGGTGGAGTCTGTGACTTAGAACCATCAAAATTGTGCATAATACAGGTATAGTGTCATTGACTTTTTGGTTTGGTTTGGGGCCCACACAATTATCTCCCCAAGTTTCATACCAATCGCACAAAGTTGAGTGTTGTAAATATACTATAGGGGGCGCTATAGAGTCCACTGGTCACGTGCTCATTACTCTGCTGTATTCAAAGTTTTATTCTACATCAGTGGGTAGAGTTTAATGTCTTTAGACTGATCCATGTGTCTGTGAGCGGGAATCAAAGAAACAGGAAACAAAGGCGTTTTTTCGATGGCGGCGTGCGGCGCGGACGACACGAAATTATTGCAAACGATCGGATAAGAAATGAAACCCCCCGTGTGTCCAGATGTGACATATGAATCTGACCTGTTTTTTGAAGCAAAACGTGGGAGTTGTATCATTTGCCCTGGTCGTGAGAGGACATCGAAAAAACAGGAAAGAAGGCGTGTTTCGACGGCGGCGTGGGGGCGAATGACACGAAATTATTGCAAACGATCAGATAAGAAATGAAACCCCATGTGTCCAGATGTGACATGTTGAAATCTGACCTGTTTTGGAGCAAAAATCTGGGAGTTGTATCATTTTGAAAACAAGCGGAGAAAGAGATGGCGAATTTCTTATTCAATATTAATATGGCGGCCTTTTTATGAATCAAAAGACAGCGTGGCCATTCATTGTTTTATCAAGGAGCTTTATAATCCATGACATTCATGGCCAAATGACACATGTTTGATGTTATTGGAGCGATTTCAGACCAATGTCCCTGTGAGTCAGACATTTTTAAATGATTATTTTTGGGAGTCATTGCGCCCCTGCTGGCCAACCGTGAGAAATAACCCATGCTTGTAATATAATTTTTTGCTTCTTCTGAGGTGTCCAATGTATTCCCCCAAATTTTGTATGAATCCGATAAAATTGATGTGTCACGTCTATGGTAGGGGGCGCTAGGGGGTTCATTTTGATTACACTTTATATTGCATTTGATTCAGGGCCAAATGAACATATTTGACTTAAATTTCAGATGTCTCGGGCAAAGCCCGTGTGAGTAATAGATTTTTAAAATGTTTTTTGTTGGACTCTTTTGCGCCCCTGCTGGCCAATTGTAAGAAATAGCCTATACCCGTAATAATTTTTTGCTCCTTTTTGTGCCTCAAATTTATTCCCTAAATTTGGTATGAATCCGATAATATTGATGTGTCATGTCTATAGTAGGGGGCGCTAGAGTGTTCATTTTGATTAGACTTTATAATGCATTTGATTTAGGGCCAAATGAAACATATGTGACTTAAATTTGAGATGTGTCGGTCAAATCCCGTGTAAGTAATAGATTTTTAAATGTTTTTTGTTGGACTCTTTGCGCCCCTACTGGCCAGTTTGTGAGAAATGACCCATGCCCATAATATAATTTTTTGGTCCTCATCATATCCCAGATTTATTCCCCAAATTTGGTTGTAATCCGATAAAGTTGACGTTTCACGTCTATGCTAGGGGGCGCTAGAGTGTTCATTGTGATTACACTTTATAGTCCATTCCATACATGCCATAATTACACATATGTCATGTGAATGTGAGATCTGTAGGACAATGCCCCTGTGTGTGAGAGGACAACGACAAACGAAATGGAACTGCGTTTTGATAAAGACACGTTTCACGCGCATGAACCAGGTGACAACGAAATTGATGACAGGAAACAGAAGGCGTTTTTCGATGGCGGCGTGCGGGCGAACGACACGAAATTATTGCAAACGATCGGATAAGGTATGAAACCCCATGTGTCCAGATGTGACATGTGAAATCTGACGTCTGTTGGAGTAAAAACATGAGAGTTGTAGTATTTTGAAAACAGGCGGCGAAAAATTGGCGAATCTTCGATCGGATATGACCGACTTCCTGTCCGCCTTAGGGCTGCACTATGATTGGCTTTTTTGCTCGTCTCCATGAGCTCTATCACTGGTGCCAATTTGGCTTTGCTACGGCGAAATATGCGAGTCGGCTCCCAATTCATTTCGAAAATTTGCAATTTTCTAGGTGGCGCTGTCGAGCCTGCGTGTCTGGGTCATTTTTTTGTGATGCATATTTTTCTCGAATTTTTCGCGAGGCCGATCGATTTGATACCCCCATGTGAGACTTTTCGTCGACGTTTAGGGGGTGAAAATCGCGATCCCAGGGGGAGAAAAATAAAAATAATAATAATAATAAGAAGAAACTTTCGAAGAAACAATACCCCTCGCCGTCACTTCGTGAGCGGCGAGGGCCAATTAAAGCCGCAAGCGGCGATGATGGCCCTCGCCACGGCGCGACCCAACCCGCGTCCCCTCGCGACCGCCGGGGGCCAGCCACCGCCTCCACGCAGCATTCCCCCTGCCCGGGCCACCCCCGGCCGCACGCCCCCCCTCGCCCCCCCCGTCATACTGTTTCCATAGTGCAGAGTGATCATTGCATTAAACTGGTGGAGTCTGTGACTTAGAACCATCAAAATCGTGCATAATACAGGTATAGTGTCATTGACTTTTTGGTTTGGTTTTGGGCCTACAATTATCTCCCCAAGTTTCATACCATTCGCACAAAGTTGAGTGTTTTAATTATATTATAGGGGGCGCTATAGAGTCCACTGGTCACGTGCTCATTACTCTGCTGTATTCAAAGTTTTATTCTACATCAGTGGGTAGTGTTTAATGTCTTAAGACTGATCCATGTGTCTGTGAGCGGGAATCAAAGAAACAGGATACGAAGGCGTTTTTCGATGGCGGCGTGCGGGCGAACGACACGAAATTATTGCAAACGATCGGATAAGAAATGAAACCCCGTGTGTCCAGATGTGACATGTGAAATCTGACCTGTTTTGGAGCAAAAACGTGGGAGTTGTATCATTTGCCCTGGTCGTGAGAGGATATGGAAAAAACAGGAAAAGAAGGCGTGCTTCGACGGCGGCGTGGGGGCGAATGACACGAAATTATTGCAAACGATCGGATAAGAAATGAAACCCCATGTGTCCAGATGTGACATGTGAAATCTGACCTTTTTTGGAGTAAAAATCTGGGAGTTGTATCATTTTGAAAACAAGCGGCGAAAGAGATGGCACATTTCTTATTCAATATGGCGGCCTTTTTATGAATCAAAAGACAGCGTGGCCATTCATTGTTGAAGTTTTATCAAGGAGCTTTATAATCCATGACATTCATGGCCAAATGACACATGTTTGATGTTAATTGGAGCGATTCAGACCAAAGTCCCTGTGAGTCAGACATTTTTAAATTATTATTTTTGGGGAGTCTGTGCGCCCCTGCTGGCCAACCGTGAGAAATAACCCATGCTTGTCATATAATTTTTTGCTTCTTCTGAGGTGTCCAATGTACTCCCCAAATTTTGGTATGAATCCGATAAAATTGATGTGTCACTGTCTATGGTAGGGGGCGCTAGAGGGTTCATTTTGATTACACTTTATATTGCATTTGATTCAGGGCCAAATGAAACATATTTTGAGTAAAATTTGAGATGTCTCGGGGCAAAGCCCGTGTGAGTAATAGATTTTTAAATGTTTTTGTTGGAGTATTTGCGCCCCTGCTGGCCAATTGTAAGAAATAGCCTATACCCGTAATATAATGTTTTGTTCCTTTTCGTGGCCCAAATTTATCGTCTAAATTTGGTTTGAATCCGATGATGTTTATGCGTCACGCCTATGGTAGGGGGCGCTAGAGAGTTTATTTTGATTGGACTTTATAATGCATTTGATTCAGGGCCAAATGAAACATATGTGACTTAAATTTGAGATGTGTCGGGCAAAGCCCGTGTAAGTAATATATTTTTTAATGTTTTTTGTTGGACTATTTGCGCCCCTACTGGCCAGTGGTGAGAAATGACCCATGCCCATAATATATTTTTGGTCCTCGTCATATGCCAGATTTATTCTCCAAATTTGGTTGTAATCCGATAAAGTTGACGTTTCACGTCTATGGTAGGGGGCGCTATAGTGTTTCATTTTGATCACACTTTATAGTCCATTCTATACATGCCATAATTACACATATGTCATGTGAATGTGAGATCTGTAGGACAATGCCCCTGGTCGTGAGAGGACAACGAAATGACAGGAAACGAAGGCGTTTTTCGATGGCGGCGTGCGGGCGAACGATACGAAATTATTGCAAACGATCAGATAAGTTATGAACCCCATGTGTGTCCAGATGTGATATGTGAAATCTGACGTCTTTTTGGAGTAAAAACATGAGAGTTGTAGTATTTTGAAAACAGGTGGCGAAAAAAATTGGCGAATCTTCGATCGAATATGACCGACTTCCTGTCCGCCTTAGGGCTGCACTATGATTGGCTTTTTTGCTCGTCTCCATGAGCTCTATCACTGGTGTGAATTTGGCTTTGCTACGGCGAAATATGCGAGTCGGCTCCCAATTCATTCGAAAATTTGCAATTTTCTAGGTGGCGCTGTCGAGCCTGCGTGTCTGGGTCATTTTTGTGATGCATATTTTCTCGAATTTTTCGCGAGGGCCGATCGATTTGATACCCCCATGTGAGACTTTTCGTCGACGTTTAGGGGGTGAAAATTGCGATCCCAGGGGGAGAAAAATAAAAATAATAATAATAATAAGAAGAAACTTTCGAAGAACAATACCCCTCGCCGTCACTTCGTGAGCGGCGAGGGCCAATATATAAGAAGAAGAAACTTTCGAAGAACAATACCCCTCGCCGTCACTTCGTGAGCGGCGAGGGCCAATAATAAGAAGAAACTTTCGAAGAACAATACCCCTCGCCGTCACTTCGTGAGCGGCGAGGGCCAATAAAATGTCTTGACCTTAAAAGCCTTACCCAAATGCTGAAACTTTGTTATTCTTTTTAAAACAATATTCTATTCCTTATTTTTCTTATTATATGACTTTATAAAAAAAAAAAAAAAAAAAACATACCCATTGCAGTTTTATTAGGGCCCATTTACATTTTTTTTTTTTTTGCTAAATACAATTGATAACATTACATGATTTTAAACCTTTGTGAAGTGAGGGCTATTCTGAGGTAAATAAACCAAAAGTGCATTGTCCTTAAGTAAAGCTTGATTTCCAATTATACGTTTGGATGTCAATATTAATATAGGTTTGACCTCTAACACGCCAAGACCTTTGACACAAAACCCAATGCTGCTTGTGTTTAAAAACTGTATAGATATTTTATTTCCTCTCAGGAGAAAAACTTTTGATTGACATTTTTCATTGTGTCATAAATTGGAGCTAATCCCCATGTTGCTGGAAAATTACTATTAATTTGTTTTGGGGATGAGGGAGCGGTGTGTAGAAAATTGCCTGGACACCTGACACTTGTGAGTAAATGCATAAAACTATGACCATCATCCCTGCTCGCTCTTTTAAACAACAGTGTGGAGATGGCCAAGTTGCTAGGAAACTGACAGCGCTCCACATCATGATC
>JAIEZT010000013.1:33378854-33443623 GCA_019594935.1 Periophthalmus modestus | reverse complement strand
GTGTGTGTATACAAGATTTTGGATATTAAATGCCGCCGCACACAACCAACCACACAGAACCACAACACTGTAAAGCCCCTACAAAAGGCACGGACGATGTCACTAGAAACAGAACATTTTTGTTGGGTATCATTAAAGACTTGCAGGACTAATTGACGCCTCCCTCTGGATCTCGTGATTTGCTACAGAGTTTCAATGAACGCGACCAGAATGTTTGGGAGCTCGAGTCCCACTGTGCGGAAAAACTGGGTTGCCCATGGCGCTGACGTGGCCATAAAATGTCATTACAAAACAAAGGACCGCTGCATCTGTCAGCACCTACTATGGAATAAGCTGCCCATCACACTAGAGAGGAGCAGACTTTTTGCATTGGTACCAAAAAGGACTAACACCCACCGCTGGCCTTAATACGAAGGTCATATAGATTTGAAAAAAAAAACAAATAAAATCTTAATTGGTGAATGAATGTAGGAAGAGACAGGGGTTGTGTAATGTTGCCGGTTTTGGGAAAAAAACAGGACGTTGATCGCGAACAATGAATTGAAATCCCAGGAACTATAAAGATTTATTAGTCCGGTACGAAACCAGGGATAACAGCACTTGAATATGGACCTTTGGGGAGGGGACATTGAGAAGGGACAAACAGCATAACAGGGGTAATAACTCTAAAAAAAATCAATTTTTGCACAATAGGGGGACCACTTAAAACATTGGAATATTATTTTTATTGGCAGTATAATTTCAAATCAGGGTGGCCCAAAAAACCACTGACAGTTGAAAAAAAAAAAGCATAACTCTTTGTTCTAAAAATATTTTTTTTTATTTTTCAGAGTATTTAGAAGCTTACCTTCTCGACGTAGTTCGAGGGGTCTTCCCAAAGCTGTGTTGGATAGGGATATTCAGTGCGAAATACCAAAAAAGGTGGACACTAAAAACCTCTAATTTTTTTTTTAATTAATTAATTTTTATTTCCCTTAGTGGCTCGTGATAAGTCCAAGTGTAAAGTGAACAATTATAAAACTGTATATTCGCACCAAAAAAAATTCTGAAGGTTCACTTACCTACTGCTAACATGGTGAGTTATAACTTAAGAATTATAGGGAGATATTAAAGATTTAAAAGGTTGTTAAATGACTTTTGGCCCACCTCTGTATAGTGTTTTCACAAATGATAAAAAGTACCATGGTCATCTATATTTTATGTAGACAATTAATATCTTGCTATTAAACTTAATACGTTGATTACAAAAGTTCTTACAGTAAAAATACAAATGTTGCCAGATTTGACTTCAAACAACATTTTACAGAACCAAAAATCAAGTCCGAGGGACAATAAAAAGTAGCACAAAAATGTCCGAAAGCGCATTTAATCTAAAGGTCGTGTACATGGAGTTCATGAGCCAACCCATAGGCCTCACAGATTTCTGTTAAGTTATCAGTGTCACGTGTCAGTGTTGAAAACCACATAAACATGCCTCAGCCTTGTTCTTATTACCTTCCCAAGGCCAAACGGCAAGTGAAAGCTGTTTTTAACAAGCTTCAGATAACAGGACGCCACCACCAGCCTCTCAAGGGATTAGAGGAACAAACCACTGCTTTGTAAACTTTAAAGTACGGCCAAATCACTAATAATGCACGACAGCGATAAGTGATGCAAAAGCATGGAGCACTAGATATTAAAGCGTATTATATTTATAGAGGCTTCTATTTAAAACTTGCTGCACTTACAGTAAATGTGCTCTACAGGCCTTAAAAGCACAGAAAAACACAAGTATTTTATTCAAGTTTGTAAAATGCTTTCCACAAACTTTAGCTTTTAACTTTTAGCTTTCCACAACTTGCTTCCGTTCTTAACACAGAAAACAGTAAAAGGCGCGTAAAAGCCCGGCAGCACGTGGGACTCGTTTTGTACTATTAATATGTCAGACAATCTACACCAGCAAGCATTAGGACACATGTCAGAATCTACTCAATTTGTACATGGGACGTAATTAGTGCTACGTGTCACTCAGATTAGGTTGGAAGTTGTCATTTTTTCAGCATCTTCAGGCTTTTCTTTTGTGCAGAGGAGAGACAAGCGGTCTGTCTCGAAAAAACACACGACAGTAAAACAGCAGGCGGTGGCATCCAGGACCAGCGGGAATGACTCACCGTGGCTTTTCCTACGTTACATGTGTCGCTGTAAATGTGTAATATGCTTTTGCCCTTCCTTGTTGGACCTTGTATGGACCTACAGTCTCAAAGCCGTTTGCCTTTTTTTTTGTTTTTTTTGTTCCGGCAACTTCTTGCCTTATAAATGAGGACACTTAAACTCAATAATGGCCCCCTGCTGGAAAAACAATTACTGGTACATTCTATGCAAAAAATCTACCAAACCCTACCACCCCCCCCGCACTAAAAACTAAGACAAGAAGTTCCTGGTTTCAAAACCCATTTTGTGTTGGATTTGCAGTTGTTCTCCTTGGCTCTTGTGTTAGGGTTTGCATGTTCTCCTTAGGTCTGTGTGTTAGGATTGCATGTTCTCCCATTTCCTCTGTGAAGAATTTGGAATGTTCTTCTCCTATGCCGGTGTGGAGTTGGCATGAAGCCTATCCTGTGTCTCTGTGGAGTTTGCATGTTCCTCCGCGTTCTATGTGGAGTGTGCATGGTTCTCTCTGTGTCTATGTGGAGTTGCGATATGTCTGTGGAGTTTGCCATGTTCTCTCTGTGTTTCTGTGCTGAGTTTGCATGTTCTCTCTGCTGTGTCTCTGTTGAGTTCTGCATGTTCTGTCTCTGTTGAAGTTTGCATGTTCTTCTGTGTCTCTGTTGAGTTTTGCATGTTCTTTCTGTGTATATGTGGAGTTTGCATGTTCTGTCTCTGTTGAGTTTTGCATGTTCTTCTGTGTCTCTGTTGAGTTTGGCCATGGCTTTCTGTTGTCTCTGTTGAGTTTGCATATGCTCTCTGTTTCTGTGGAGTTTGCAATGATCCTCTCTGTGTTTCTGTGGACGTTTGCATTTCCTTCGGTGTTTCCTGTGGAGTTCGCTATGTTCTCTCTGGTGTTTCTGTAGAGTTTGTTGCATGTTCTCCTTATTTCTCGTGAAGTTTGCATGTTCTCCCTGTCCTGTGTGGAGTTTGCCTGTTCTCCCCGTGTCTCTGTGGAAGTTTGCATGTTCTTCTGTGTGTCTCCTCTGCGTATGTTTCTTCTGGCAGCTTGATTTCCCCTTCCACTAAAATAAAACAGGGGTCCTTTGGGGCAGGTGGAATTTTACGTAAACATAAAGTATTCAGAGACATATTTTAAAGCCTGAATAAAGCTTTGGTAATTAACCTTTTGGCACCTGCTCCAAAAATATCTTGATGGTTCAAAAGTTTCAAAGTCAGGTCATATGAACATTTTTTGTTGCAGTCAAAGGCGTTTCAACTCCCATCTGGGTGTCATTGTCAAGTCCCATGAGTCATTTATTCAGTGTTCGTTTCGTGCTGTCAAAGGTTCCATTGTTTCACTTTTAAAAGCTTCAATGTTTGGATTGAGACTTTGCGAGGTTTGAAAGGTATGGAATTGTTGCATTGCATCTTTCTATAGAAGCTGAAAGAATAATTACTGCACAGCGTACTTTGGTGGTCAGTTTTCTTTTTTTTTTTTTTTTTTGCTTTTTCGTTTCAGCTAAAAAGCCTTTTGTCAAAATCATTTTACTTTTATTTTCTTCCAGTGACCACACTCCCAAGTAAAATATCAGAACAAGGCTATTTGACATTTTTTTTTTGGGCACCATTCACCTGGAGTGTTTCAATGCACGTATTTCCTTGGGGCTTTTTGCATTTGGCACCGCTTCAAGTACATCGGTGGTGTGTTGCTGGTTCTTTGTCGAAAGCTATAGAAGTTCATCGCCATATCAGCAGGAGTCAGAGTCACTTTTTCAGTATCCAAATCAGGAAGTAGAAAAAAGAAGTTGTTGAAACAGCACGCACTGCACATCCAAGTACTTGGAGACTGATTGACAAAGACACATCACAATCTAGTTTTTATGTTATCACAGTCGCTCCCAGTTTGTCCTGAAGTTTGTATATAAAAACAGGCTAAGTTCTCGAGACAGAGAGCCGACAATCAAAGAGATGTGGACATGAGAAAAGTAGTTTTATCAATGAAAGCTTTTGGGTGAAGCCCTGTGACCAAGAATAATAGTGGTCCAAAGTTATTCTCATTTACTTTTCATTCAGAAGCATTCTAATTTATTCACAATGATGGAGTTCTAAAGCAGTTTAGAGAGTTTTGCATCACGGTAATAGCTGTGCAGCACCTAGCATGCTACTGTGCACTTCCTCAGACATCCTCAACGCGTATATCCTGACATGGTAAAGGACAGTAACGGTGAACTTATTTGACCTCAGGGAGCTGCTTGTACAATGACAGGCCGATCTGTACATGGGGAAGACCGATATTGCCCAATGTGGCAACAGATATGTTTTTTTCCAGTGGCAACCTTTCAAAACAGCAGTCAGTTATGAACTTTGGGGATATGTCCACGAGTGAAATACATGACTACATAATGTATAATAGAATAGGTGGGCTAATAGTGAAGCTAAAACTCCGTTCTGACAAGCTTAAAATTGAGATTATGCTAATGATAAGCTAACGTTAACTTTCTATGGTTCGACAGAAAGTGGTTATGCCTCCATTGTGGATCGTGTCCGGTCTGCTCAACATCTAATTTACATCGTCATACTGCCTGGGGACGTGTACTATCTGTTTCAGGTTAATAGTTCTGTGTTGGTAAGCAGTTTCACTGGATAGCAACTATATGGATTGTGGTTGATTATCTTGAATAAGATTTTATGCTTTTTTTCCTGGTATGAAAACCTTTTTTTCTCCATGGACATTTTTGATGTTTTGCGGATATATATTCCACAGCAATGGGCAAAAACACATGTCGCCATGGAGGACAAGAAAGGACTCCCAAAGCACACCAAGCATTTTTGTGTCAATATTAAAATGGCCTAAGTACTTGAGCAATAACAAAGAGCACATTTTGGCTAGTGTTGACACCACAGACTGTTATAAAGAAGTGGACCTAAGGAGTGTGACGTCACCCAACAGAGTCGGCTCCAGCCCTATGAAGCTCATTGAGGCTGGCAGTTTATACCGGCCGCATTTGGCGCAAAGTTCCAATTCCGACACACAAGTATCATTGCAACGAAGAAGCCCAATCGGAGCAGGCTGTTGAAGATATGCCCAGGTTTGATTGGCAGAGTAGTGCTAAACGCTCGCTCCTTGTGTAAACCAGCGGGGCATTGTTGCTCTAGCAATTGCTGTCAATCAATCAAACCTGTTGCCTAATTCTAGCGATAGCAACCTTGGGGAAAGGAGAGACGCCAGATTTGGACTTGGCTTTTATTACTGTCATATTTTGATTTAGAGCACAAATAGCGAAATAAAACACCAGCGATCATGTAGAAGTGGGTCCTATATGAACCTTTTAAAATCCAAAATGGCTAGACTGACAGCTAGCTATTACAAAAGAGATGGGCCACATTTTCTCATGTAAAGTGGGATACGGAGCCAGAGATTGATGGAGCAGAAAACACACCACAATCACTTCCTATTTGGCTCAGCCGGTTAGACTATGTCCATTTATACACTTACACTTAAAACTATCTACTACGCTAAACTAGGGAATAGTAAACAAACATTACCATTTGTTGAAAATAATTTTCTAATCTGTCCCCACCATCGTGCCAGGGCGGCACGGAATGAGCCCGATCAACACACGTTGCTCATAGCACCCTGAAAGCAGGTCCGACGGACTGGCGCTTCAGTCTCTTCGCAGCTCGCAGTGTTACATTTGAAGTTGTTTATTTTTCTGAGTTGTCTCTCACAAACCATTGTTTCGTTTAGAGATCGCCCCACAGGAAGAAATGCAGGTACTGTTCAGGTCTGCTGGAGATCCACATACGGCCCCCGGCCTTTGAAAACACTGAGTATTCCGGTAATGGCAGTTACACGTGGTCTCATCTCTGGGGATGCAAAATGCCGACGGCTACACAGATTTTCAATATGTGACCCACGTGACTTCAAACAGTAGCAACTGCCTACAATGAGGTTTTATCTCCCTCGTGCTGTAGTGGCTCATAGTAAGCGTCGAAAAGGGTAATTCTAAAAATTAGTCTGACAAAAATAAAAGAAAAAATATTTAGAAACAAAAGAGTTGGGTGAATTTTCTTCAAACTGTCAGTGACCCTGTATATAGCTCTATGGTTGAGCACCAACCTCCACCTTTTCACAATTACCCTAGTTTACCACTGACTCGTTGTTGTCAGCCTCTTGTTCAAACATTAGCCCAAAGGAAAAAATGTCGAGGTCGGCATGTGTACATTGGGCCTGAAAAAGTAGAGGCAGTGTTAAATAGGTTGCTATGACAGGGTTCGGCAGTATGTTAGTATAGTAGATAAGATAATCAAGGTCAAAGGTCAGACGTGGACAACTGATAGACAGTTAATCCATGTCTTACGTAGCGTACTGTAAGGCTTCTCAATGAATAGGAGATAAGCGCGTTGATATAGTCAAAACTTAATGAGATATGGAATTACGAGGACTAAAGCGGCGGTCACCAAAGTTTTCGAGTCAAGTAATGGACTAAAAATTCATGCTACGAGTTCCATTATCACAGCATTTTTATCCAGGTTTATACTTGAATATCTTAGTGATATTCACATTAAATGAGGCTTGACGTGGGGACAGGTGGTGATGTGTAATATGGTTCTACTCGATAAATATCATAAAACGACACGAGGACAACAAGCTTAGCCGTGGACACACCATGAAAGCGTGAAATGTAGAACAAGTCCCAGAGGATGCCATTCCGCCTCAAAGTGGCTACCGGGGGCTGGTTGTATCTACAAAATGCACAAAACTGTTCAAAACAGTCGTCTAGGCATTAAAATATTTGACTATTTATTGATATACTTTTTTTTTATTTTCAAAGGGACACAGTCAACAGCAGTCAACAAGTAGATATTGACGGTAAAAATTTAAATTTAGCTGAACTCGGACCTAGGGCAAAACAACAGCCAAAAATGTCGGACCTAATCACCCTAAATCTCCAATCCACAACCACATTTCAAATAGAGCGATTAAAAAACTCGCGGTACCATAGGACAAAATGGACGAGGACGGAACAGCAGCAGGTACAGAGCGAAAAAGATGACCAGTTTCTAAGGAAAGAGATGAATGCATGCGGCTAGCGGGTGGAGACTATGTCCAGTCATATAGGGTCTATGGTGCACCCTGAGCGGACTAAAGCGTAGAGTGACGGGGGTAGCGAGGGGGCGGGGTTCGGGAGGTATAAGGAACACTGGGTGAGTGTGGCTGGAATCCAAGGCAGAGCCTGTTGATGATGTCAACAACTTACGTGAAGTGCCAGGAGCCACTGATTGCAGCACATCCTGGGATTTAGACGTTTTGGACTCAGCAGAAAGCGCAAAGTAGCTTAGATTTTAAATTTGCGAATATGGGGCTCGGCCGACAGTAGGATATATGTGCCTGTGAAAAAACCACACGTTTTAGATAGCGATAACGAGAAGCGTTGATGTGTGGTTTAGTTCACTTTTACAATTAAGATGCAGGTAAAATGATAATGATACAAAAAATCGGTACTCTTATGTTAATACCATGTGAAGTAGTGGAACGGGCCCATATTACCCTATTTTCTCGATAGTCTATCATAAGGAGGTAGGTTTTGTTGCAAGTCGCACAGATTTAATCACTTCTTATCGCTGCTTTTCGTTTGTGATGGTCTGCTGGTAATTACAAGGCCAAAGTGGCTCCAATGGTGTTTTTTAAAAACTCAACATCTGCAAACTAGGAATCATTTGAATATATTTTCCCGCACATGGAATTTCCAATCTTTCCTGCACGTCACTGGGCTACCTATTCATCAGACATCACAAGGTTGAAAAAACAGAGCAGACAAACTAATATAACGAGATGCTTTAAACATGTGGTGAATTGAAAACAAAACCACAAGTCTGGGTATGTTTTTGATTGGAGGTAGCAGCATTGTAACATGGTTTAAAAAGCTCAACAAGAGTCAATTTGTGTAATATAGGACCTTTAATATATTGGAATAGTATTACTGTTTGTACGATAAAACATCCCTTTTTGATAATGGTACATAAATTCATACTAAAAAGCCATACTTGTAAGGAGCTATTGTTGGTCTGTATGTTCTTAACGCAAAGCGTGTCCTTCATGGTTGAAAGCGATCTGCTTGTTAGTACATCATGTCTCTGTCTTCTCTTTGATGGAGATTGCTCTAATCCAAATTAAATGTGCTGAGCCGTGTGTAGACCCAGGTCTCAGTGAGCACAAAGTGCGACTGTGATCTGCCTGTAAAGCCCACAATAAAAGGATTTAAGGCATATTATTTACAAGATCTGGCTTTGATTAAAGTGCCCCAACAACAAACAGTGCTTTCAGTCCGCATCAGGAGACAAAGAACTGGGTTCAGACGAGCAGTATAGTTCAAGGTGCCACTGATATTTACATACTAATTGTTAAAATTGTTCAAAATTTGTAATAGATTTCTTAATGTGCTCTTAAAGGGGGCAGACGGTGATAAATCTGTCCCTCAAGTAACAAACAGACAAACAAAACTCGTGAGATAGTGAACATATTTTACAATAACATTGCTTTAATATGTCACGTTTTCATTTTACAAAACATGTTACACAGATCTTGGGGGCTGACCTGTGACTGTGGTAAGCTCTTGCAAAACCAAACAGTTGAGACACTGGGTGACACTCACACTTTTTTTTTCAAGGTCTGTGTGTCTCAGGGAACCAAAACTATTAAAGTTCACACTTTAAAGTTTTGCAATAGATAATAATTATAGTTATTACTGGTCTTGGTTATTAAGCAGTTCCTAAATTGGCACATCAGAAAACATAAAGCATGTGTTTTTCACAGTCTGAACCTATTTTATTACAACCGCTTCAACCATTGAAACAAAACAAAAGCACAAAACCCCCTGTAAATTAAATGTTTACAATAGCATTGCTGGGCGATTCATGTCCCCATTCTTAACTCTCCACTGCTGACACTTACCAACACAGGGCAAGTATAATATCCACCGCACTTCACAAAATAAAGTGAAAGACAAACTGCAAAATAAAAGTAAAGTGAAACAAAAAGTTTTTTGGTTCACATACTTTCATTTTACAAAAAGGGGATAGGTATAACATGTTTTGGGTCATGTTAGTGACAAATTACATACATTTTGCTAGTTATTAATCTTAACATTAACAATGTAGTGCCATCTTATCATATGTGCCTCTTCAACAGATCCCAAACGCCCTTTCCAGAGTATTATTCATTTTATTCTTTACTCGACTATTTCTACAAAAAGTAGCCATAGTTGCCCTAGGGGGAGAGTTGACCCTCAGAATATAAGGAAATACTGCTGCTAATCTGCGCCACACTGGCCCATTACACAACACACCGTTCATACTATAACTTGGTTTTATTTCAGATGTGACATTTCTTCATTCTCACTGATGCCGAAAATAGTTGATCCACATTTTGTTTTTTGCAGTGTTTCCTCCGAGCCGGGAGTTGCCCTGGGCATACGCTGTAACCACCCCTGGAACACGGAGCGCTGCCTCGAGGATACAGTTATCGAAAGAACAAAACCCTGTGGATGCTGCCACAAGGCCACCAGCCTCTCTCCATAACTTCACTTCCCCTGTCACCGAGTTCTGGGAGTAAGTTCATTGTTCTGTCTGCTTTAAAGCCAGGCCTGTATTCCACTAAAGAAAATTCTTTCATGGTTCCTCACTGATCAAGTTGCCTAAAGGAGGCCAAAGCTTTCAAAACTATTATCTCTGCTGTATCTTATATATCTGACCACCAACTGCACATCACCAGGGACTAACACCTGCAAGGGGTTTTGTGCCAAACACTAAGGCATTATGGCAGAAAAAAAAAAAATAGTTAGGAAACAATGTTATTTTATATAAAGGGACTTGGACTCATGAGTTAATCTGCCTTTTTACACCTTTCCATTTTATTTAATCTTTCAAATAATAATATTTGAGCACCCGCTTAAGCGTCTTTTATTTTAAATGTCCTATAGATAATATCAAATTGAATTGAATTACGATGTACATGTGTTTACCCCAGTTTAGATAATACAACTCAATCAAACAACATCTTATGGTCACAAAGTGAAGACCAAGGTGCCTGCATCTAATGACCTACGCAATTATCTTGTCGTCGAACAAGGAAATAAGTTACGTAGTTTTTAGGGTAAAAAATACCTGCAGCTGGATGTATGCCATAACCAAACATAACACACCTAGAGCTGGGAGATGGGTCCCCGAAGCTTGGCACTGTCTGGTGTACTGCGTCTTAGAAGAAGCCCGCTGCTTTTTAATACTGCCATCTGATTTAACAACCATTCAGTGTCACTAACTCAGAAGCATCGATCATCCGAGTAAGCTTTGGAGGCCTAAATGGACCATATCATAAAATCAACACTATAGAGCTTTGAAAAAATAGCAGAAAGAAATACTTCGAGTAGTTACTCAGTATCTATAATGCAGTCCCAAGCTTGGACAATTAAGTGCAAACCCTGGGGGATGCCTACACGCACTCCACAGCTGCAGGATCTGTTTGCAGGTGGACATCACAGACATTTCGGTTAGTCCAGTCAGTACCTAATACAGATGGTGAACAGCTAACAGCCAGTGAAATCAATATAGTTTAAATTCTGATTTTAGTTGTAAACACAGTGAGTTCTTCGGGGTCTAGTCGCTGATATACACTGTATCAATTCAACTTATGTAAATTTTACCTTTTGGATATATTCATGGGCATAGTTACCAATGAGCATAGCAAACGGGAACCTACATCAACATTGGCCCATATTTATCATCGTACTTTTTCTTCTGCATCATGGGAGATTTTGGTTTCTTTTTTGACTATATGATGTAATCTGAAAAACAACTCATTTACAGGCACACAAACGAGTAGAAAGTTACAATTTTTTGCTTTCTCCTGTTTATTGTTATTGACCAGCTTTGTGGTTTTGTGGTTTAATCGTTTATATCGTCTATATTTATTCAGCAAATATATCAACAACTCCAGAATTTGACGTTCCGCGAGTATGACATCATCACTATAATGCTGGCATTCAACCCATATAAAAGTTACTACAAAAAAAGTACTCTCCCTATGGTGCTGCAATCAAAGTATATAACATGACAATTATGATTGAACTAAAAACGGTTAAAACACATTTTGGTACACATAATTGTTTTAGTAATCATGTGACGGGCGGCTGATGATGGAATCAGAAGTAAGGACCTTTTGCGGATTTTCCTCCACACCATCCTAACCATATGCTCTTGTGCGTTGACTTTGCAGGACACAAACGTACTGGGAACCACCAGTGGATCGAGGATGGATATTGGTCAGATTCAAATGGGAACTCTGCCCTGTGTCTGCTACTGGTCTAGGGATCATCTGCCTTCTTCACTGCTGCATGCGGAAGGTAGTCAGTCCCCTGAAAGTGTACCCACGCTCAACCCAGTTCATATTTCATCTATAATACTGAATGTCTGGTAATCCTCAGTCGTCCCAGGTCTTGATCTATTAGTAAAAACCCAAAGTTAAATCTGTCAACTGGCCACAAAACGTGTGGAACACAGAACTTGAAGAAGCGGCTAAACACTTAGCTATACCCTGGGAATTTCAAGAACCTTTTCTTCTTCCTTTGGAAAATGATGAATAATTGCCATTAAAATTATTGCTGTAAATCCACCTACAATGAATAATCTCTTTTTTCAATTTCAACACTTTATTCCCTAATTTTAGGATCAGCCCGGCCAAGTTGACCGCACTGGGGCTTGCTAAAGTTTATCCAAAAAAGAATATATAACACTACTTCTAGACATTCTGCAAGCTATTACTAAAAATATTAACAAAAAACCCCCAGAATTTTTACAACCGCTGGTTTGGCTGAAAACGAGATTTGTTTGAGTTAGTTTTCGAGTTCAGCGGTCAGCCCATCTTGTCACTACCCACTCTGTGGCCTCATTTTAGTTCAGTATTAATCCACTAGGTGTCTCTAGTGCCATGGGCCCAGAAGTGGCCACCCATGTCTGGGCTTTAGTTGAATTTTTTTTTTATTAGATCCTGTTCATAAATCTAATTAGAATATTTTCCCCAAATCCTTCAGCTCTTATCATTAACATTCTAAAGCGTTTTAGATTGTGACCTAACAGACTGAAGAACACATGCTATCCTGAGACTTTTTTTTTTTTTTTTTTTTTTATTATTTTTTTCGCTCATCAAAACATACTTCGGAAGTTGTATTAGCTCATCCAGTTTTTCATGAATCCTGTTGACAAAACTGGTCTTGCTGCTCTGGGCCTCACAAATCACTCGCTGTACAACTCTCCTGGATTTGTTGGTGTCACGACGTAGAAAATTTCCATACAGTCTTTAAGTCATAAAATCATCTGCCAGAAGCGTCTGAGCATTTCCAACCTCAAACTGCTTCTTTACAACTGTGCAAGTGTGTTGGAATGCCAGTGTATGTTTGCCTAAAATGCTTAGTTTTTGTTATTTTTAAAATTATACATGGGTTCATTCTCACTGTTGTCAGTATAGATGGCCGTTGCTAACCACCCAAATCCAAGTGGTGCCGGCAACTGCTGTAAAAAATAATGTTTTCTTATACCTGGGATTACTTTAGGTTATAAAACCATAAAAATGCAAAACAAATTTACTAAAAACAGATGTAAAAGCCAATGGACATATAGTTTGTGTCTTTTAAGAGTTTTCAACACACCATGGTCGGGTTTAACATCCTTTTTAATAAGCGACTGGTTTGCGAGGAACCCAGAGCACAATCTTATGGGCAAGATCGATAAGAAGCAGAAACAATTGGGAGCCCCGTGTTTGATTCTTAGGGGTGCTCCCAAAGGGAACAAACCTCAGGGGGACTCTCTCTCTCACCCGTGGTGTATCCTCTTCCCTTGGTGGGTAGGGAGTAGTGACCACACTTGGCCAGTTCACCTTGTCACTTTACACCTCCGTTAAAACAACTCTATCGAGCACAAATCCAGCGAAAGAATCGTGATAATGGGTGGGGTTAAGGAAATAAAATGCCTCTTGGGTGCCGGTTGTCCAGTGTATTGTGGAGCTTGTAAACAGAATTAATTCTTTAGATGTATATGATATGGTCACGGTTCCTCCTAGGTTTCAAAGTTGTAATTAGTTTTTTCGCTGTTGATGTAGGATATTGAAACATCCTCTGATTTCATGAATAATACGTCATGAAAAAAACAGTGTTTCAGTCTGAGTCAATAGTTTGATAACCATGGAGTAAGTTTGCAAGGTTACTGCCTATCTAGTAACACCACACTCCATAATTTGATATAGGCCAAAAAACAGACAGAACTCATAACTACAGCAAACAAGTACGTTTTTGGTAGCTTCCCAGTGCTAGTGTTCCTGCCTTTAGACTATTGAGTTCAGTTAGTCAGATTTGGAGTTCAGCCCCTTGTATAAGCCTACATCAGCGTATGTATCAGCCTTAAGGGTATTCACTTTCGAAAAGTATATTTGGTTTCCACCCCCCGTCTCTTTGGAATCTTTCTTTTTCGACCCGACTTCGGATGACTGAGGATCAAAACTGTTCTAGAGAATGGTGTAATTTGATGCCGAAGAAGATTCCGTTTCAATCTAGGTGACACTTGAAGTTGTTACAAGAAAAAAAATAAATCTAAACAGCAAAACTATGCAAAATCAAAAAAAATGATCTTGCAAGGAATGAAAGTCCCAGCAGGTTAGACGGCTGTTGATTCGCTCTACATTAAAAAGAACCACCTCGCGGCAGGGGGTCGATTAATTTTTGTTCTGCTTCATTAGACATTTTCGCCTTACACAACTTAATAAAACCTTGACATAGCACTTTTCTTATACGTGGCGCTATTTAACGCTGTGTATTCACCCCAAGACCACAGATTCCAGATCAGTATCAGTTATGTGTGTGAACTATACATGCGTAACTGTTACCGATCAATACAACGCACCCCGTCGTGCCCCCTTCCCGCCCGGACTACCTCTTTCGTACACTGACTGCCTTAGATCCTTCACTGTGTGCAAGGATGAGGCCGGCGTTGCGCTCAGTCACCATAACACCACCAACGACTTCACCATTTTCTGTCATCCCTTTTAATGGAAAGTAGAATTCCCCCATTAGCGTTGTCATTTAATGTGTGCTCAACCCATGTAGTGGTAGCCCTGTGGTGCTCACCCTTGTGTCTCTTGTATGTTAGGAAGAATACTAACGAAAAACTCGAGCCTCCGCATAAGGGTGAGCACAAAGTGCCCGATATGACTCCAATAATGATCTTACTCGAACCTGTTTGCTGTTTTCATTTTAATCAGGCTTAAACCTGCGACCTGTCTTCCTTCTCGGTTCTTGTTGAGATGGAACAGGTCCTCTGCTCCCTCAAAGGGGGCGACCCACGACCGTACGCGTAAAAAAAGACGAGAAATCCTATTGGATTTTAAACCTTTACCCAAATACGTCTAGCCCCAAAAGGCTTTAACATGAGCGAATTTATTGTTTAATTGTAATTCGTTTTCTGATGTCAGAAAGGGTGGGCGTTTATATGAAGCGCACACTATTGTTTTTGCCTTTCCCTGAAGCTGACGGACTGCTTGGGGAGTTATGTAACAGTGGTCTAAACCTCAGGCCTGCAGGCCCAATTTGCCCTGCTACTTGTAAATGATACTTTGGCCTGCCAAGATCATAATCAAATAGTATAAGAGCGGTCCCATCACGGCTGCGTCCGTCAAACCAGTATAGATGCCATGCAACGTCTAATTACTACACGAATCCCAGAATGCTTTGCATGTGTTTGGCCGCCTGGCCCCCCACCACTTCTGTTTACATCTACTACATCTGTCTATCCTGGCGCCTCACTCAAATGATCAACGACACCCCCTTCTGACAAAACTATGCCAGATATTGTTGAAATCTTTGTCAATACATATTTTAGTGGGGGTCCCCTTGAGGTGACGCTATTTATCTAAAAAAAAATGTCAGCATTTTGGAATACAGTTGTTACCCACTGGTTAGTTGTGGTATAATCGCTAATTGTTCTATTCATTAGTCCATCACCCGGGGCGCTTTTTGGAACTTTTCACAAAGACTGGTGTAAGTGGAAATTATTACACAATATTGTGGTTTTACATTGCGGTGTAATTGTGGATGTATTTTTTCACTGTTGTTGATTGATTGAGTGATTTATTACCGTAAGGGGGGCAGTCCCTTTTAACTTAATATATAGGGTAGCAGAAGGGGCTGTGCTACATACCTGAGGAAGGTCAGAGGGGACCGAAAACTTTGTTCTTATAATAAAAGTGAAACCAATAGTAGACAGTTGAAATAAAATCTAACAAAATGGATTCTCTTATTAACTCCTTTCAGTCAAGTGCCTACTCCACTCCGACGTCACCTAGTGCGCCCCCAGTCAGGTGTGCACGAGTCTACACAGAAACATTACGGACCTACCTTAATCTCCTCTTTTTCTGGTTTGGCATAATGGACCATCTTTAAATTGTGATTTCGATTGGACGTAAAGTATTTACATTGGACATTCTAATAAGATTCATTATTTTTACCTCTGTCGCTCCGGTGGTCTACTTCACCGCCCTTTCTTCCCCTTGTGATGCCTAACTCCGTGCTGTTGGATCCGTGGTGACGGCTGCCCCGGGCCTGTAGCCGCAATGAACTCAACGTTTTGAACCTGTACCTCCCCGACCTCAACCGCCTCCGAAGAGATCCGGAGGTAAGGGGGACTCCCTCCTGCCATCTGCTGTGCTAACAGGCTAGATGCTGTCTCCTAGATTAAGACTTACTTTTTCAGTCACACGACACATGAAGACTTTCTTTCTAAAATAGCAAAAAAAAAGAAAAATAGAAAGAGATAGAAATCTTCCAAAATTTTACTTTCAGTTACAATACTTAAGGGCTCCTAGCTTGTTTGGCTACACACGAGGAAAAATGGTTGGGCGAAAACTCGCAGTGTCCCATTTTACCTTGCTAATTTGCTTCTCGCTATTTCTTTTTTATATTTTAAATCAGCTGTCAGAAAAATTAGATGTTATGGTTTGTTTTCATATTAGTTATTAGTCGACTTAATCTGATCTTTTAAATGAATTTTGACCCTTATAGTTCATAAAAATAACTCACCTCACATTTCTATTACAGAATCAGCAGCTTGAGTCACACCACTGCTGTAACTGTATTCAGAACATTGATGCATGATTATTATGCTAATAGGGAAGCAAATATGATGTCAATTACGCCTGTTAGCTTATGCACTTTTCACTGCTATGGTCCAAACAAACATGGGAAGACAATTACTTTGGGCCCAAACAACATCAGCAGGCCTCAGCCTTTTTGTCCCTACTCTCCCCCCTTAGCCCCTAAACAAAGTCTACTGGATTGACGAGGCTCACCCGAGCATCTTCTTCTCTCCTACGCCATTTGCCTGGGTGCCATGACCCTCTCTGGGGAGCTACAACAAACAAGGTACAAATACAAACGCTCATACAGTGCGAGGCTCTGTGCGTCGGCTGCGGGGCTTGCGTTAGCGGGCTGTTAGACATTAGCGTTTTTTTAGTGGAAAAAAGTGAGGGGGTGAGTGACTGCCTGTGTTCATTACAAATACTCCTCCATGGACATATGTGTGATATTATGGACTGTTTGCTGCTCTGGGAGCCCTCAACAGTGGTGGTACCAGTTTTGGTGTCTGGATTCGCCATATTTTCCGTCCTGGGCTTCATGCACAAGAGCAAGGGTGGACATTGCCTGATGTTGGCAGAGTCAGGTACGCGGGTCTGCTTACAAAAGGCGGCAGTGATTTGGTGGGTCGCTGATTTCCTGGGTTTCAACTAAGGAATATAACAAGTGAATACCACGTCGTAAAGAAAAAACAGCCCAAGGAAAGTGGACAGAAAAACACAAAACCATTTGTCTATTGGAAAAGAAATGGATTCTATCAAAATGACGGCTGACGGGCATCGGGGCATATGGATTTTCCGCAATCAAAACACCATTGAAAATAAAGAGGGTGCGTGTTTAGCCACGATAAGTCAAACAGTCAAGATACCACAAGTTGGACAGAAGGCAAAGTTTCCAGAAAGAAAATATTTTTCAGAGAATTTTATCTTTGGGTACATAGTCGTCCAATTTTGCCCCAGTGACATTGAAATTAACGAAGAAGCAATCTGTTTGGCGGAGTCAGCGTAGCATAGGCTCTAGAGTAAGCTTGAGTGGAGTAGGTGAAGTGCATATAGGGCATGCGTGTGCCAGCTGCCTTCAAAGTTTGTTTTGAACTGGTGTTACCATTGCTGTGGTTCCTCGATAAAAAAGTACAATCCCATGCTTTGCTTTCTGGTGTGGAGAGTTATAAAGTGACAATTGTTGTTTTTTGTACACTATAATACCACACTGCCTGCTTAACATCTGTAGTGACCAGAGCTTTAGCTTACCAGCTTTATAGATAGGTCTATATAGTGTAGGTGAAGAGAAATGACACCAAAACTAGATGACACACAGAGTTATAGGCCTCCACATTACACATGTAGCAATCGCAGTGTAAGATAAATCCAGTAGCTCACATCCTCTGCACAGCAGCTCACATACAGCTTTTACTTAAAGTATAAAGTATCTTCAAGACAGACTAGTGGTCCATATAAGCTACTGGTTTAAGAATACAATGAATAAAGCATAAAGGCTTTTTTCTTTAAGGTGCTGTGACAGTATCTGTTCAGATAAAACATCATATTAATTATCAATGTCCCATGTTGTTGCTCAGGACAATAACTCTCTCTTTGAAGCCTGTAGAAACTGTAATGAAAAAAATGTAGTTATTACTTTTTCAGGTACTAATATATATTATGAACAGCGTGCATCAGTATGCTATTCACCTCTAGACAAGCATATTATTAGTATTTACATATGTAAAATACTTAAAAATTAGTTTTGGCCTATAGTAAACTAATCCAAATTATTTGAAATTAGGTAGTTGTATTTGAAATACGCAAGTAAAGTGTAAAAGACAGCACTGAGAGCTGACACAGCTGTCAACAGTGTTGCTGGAGTCAGCGGTGTTTGGTTGGATGAGATGCCTCTAAAAGTGAAAACTACTACACTACTGTCTGCTGTTTCAGTGCCTCCTGTTCCCTCACATCTGGGTTCACTTCAACATTAAACTACGGGCCTATCATCCACCAACAAAAAACGTAAAAAAGTACAAAAAAAAACAAAAAAACCAACATAAATAAGGCGTATGTGATTTAGTAGCGGGCTTGCTGTTTTTCCCCAGACCATTTTGCATTCCCTCACTACATCACTCGGGGACGATGCAAAACATTGTAGGAGTGAAGTCTTTTAGGTGGTTGACTCTTACTTTGACTTTTTGGGTTGTGATGGACTTGGTTTACTTTTCCAACAAAAAACAAAACAAACAAAAAAAAATAAAAAAAAACTAAACCCCAAACAAAAAAAAAACTCGGGAAAACGTGACCATCCTTGCACCATCATATGGCAGTTTCGAGTATTTGCTAGGGTAGCTGTTTTAATAGTGTAAGAGTTTTTGATGTAGAGGACACTAATTTGTAAACATAATAACAGGGTTATCAGATGTGTATCAATACGAGCCCTAGTATATGCAATCTATTTGGGACAACGTATCTCTATACCTGAAAACTCCTCCTTTTAATCATCAATTGTGCTATGGTAATCAGTTCCTCAATATCAAAATTGAGTCCTGATTTTTTATGTATAAATATTAGCAGTTATTGTATAGCCTTTGTAATGGGCGATATTAGTATAGACTCATCTCTCATATCTATTATCACGGTTGCCTAAACTGTCAAAAATTCTTTCAACTATTGACAAATTTCTGTATTGGAGCTGTCAACACTGTTTATACTTCATATTGCCCGAAGTACATGCAGATTGATATAACCATGTACGCTGCAATGTGGCATTATATACATTACTTGTACTTACTTCCACAGCTAAACTCCCTTTTGAAAACACTAAATAGCCATTTTAGACGAGATACTATTAGAATCACTATATAGACATATTATTTGACCTAGTATTTGCCTGAATTATATTTTATAGGGCAAAATGGGTGCCCCCCAGGTAAGTAGAGTTAACCCTATCCAGCCTAAATTGCTTAGCACATTGTTTAGTACGTGTTAGTGCCTTGTTAGTGAGTGAGTTTCTTGTTTCCGGTCTGATCTTTGCGTCCGCTGGTTTAGGTTTTGGGCTGTGGGTCTAACAGTCGGCTGCATGTCAGATGAAGCCTTTCACATGATTGCTACTAACGTTGCGTCTTCTCCTTTTGTTTTTGTTGTGCCCCTCCCGCCTCCCCGATCCCCTCTGCAGTCCCGGGCTGGCGTTCATAGCTTACCACATAAGTGCAGTCACCATGATGCCTTTCCCAACTCATATGGCGGCTGTCTATTTTTTATAAGCTGCCTGATGCTGCTTGGCACTCTTTTGACAGTAGTCAGACGTGAGCACGGGCGAATACTTGGGGAGATATTAATATTAAAGGAGATGCACCTTAGCCTGTGAAGTTTCTGGCAGACACTCCACCAGAAAAATTACAGAAGTGCACCTTAAAAGCCCCCATGGTACAACATTTTTTGGTAGCGGGTACACTATCTGCTATGGCTGGAGAGTTTTTGCTGTCTCTAGGCATGCTCCAACAGTAGAGTTTTAACTTATCTATCACCATGGAGACAAGCGGGATGACGTACCTGCCACAAACAAGAACGTAGAGTTAGTTCTATGAAGGAAGCTCACTCGCTCTCTGGATACTGTAGAGCAGGGGTGTCCAAACTATGGCCCGGGGGCCAAATGCAGCCCTCAGACCAGTTTTTATTGGCCCTCAGGCCTCAGCTGAACCGAGCCCAATTGATCATAAGTAGTACCTTTTAACAGCAAATTAAAAATATTTCTAACCACGACACCTCAAACATCACACTGCAGTGTGAGACAGACCTAAAATGAATGTGTTTCAAGCCTGTCAAAGCCTGTGTATAAAGTGCAGCACTGCCATTGATCACCGTCTGTGGCCCTCCGCTTTGAATACGTTTTGAGATGTGACCTTCGATTAAAAAAAAGTTTGGGCACCTCTGCTGTATAGTTTTTAGGATATATTTTCTGCAAATATTGTTGAGATGTCTAGGGGAGGCAATTTGAATGGCAAAATAAGAAACATGGCATCTGAAATTTCAGCCATTGCATGGGAAACAAATCTTTTGTAAATAAAATTTGTTTTAGTTGAAATTGTGTCAACAAAGGAAATATTTCATATTTCTGAAATTAAATTTAATTCAACTGAAAAGAAATTAGCACCAAACTAGCACAAAACATAAACACATTTGTGGAATTATCTATGTCCAAATTCCATGATCCATTATTAAGACCTGTACATAGGGCCTAGTTTGGGCATTTGTAACAGACTAAACATACCAGCTGATAATTCCTTTCTAAAGTTAGCACTTCTTAAAGACAGGTTTCTCCAAATGCCCAACAACATGCACCACAGGTTACATAAGAGGTCCACAGCTGTTGTATGGCCTGGATTACTGCGGTATTTCTGTCAACTGCATGGACATATGTTGTGTGTATGTCTATGGTTAACATACGTAGCATCAACGTGGACTTGTAGACGTTAGGCAGCTGGCTAAGGTGCTAGCTCTACAAAGCACTAAACAAGAGCCTCTAACTGAGTGCATGGTGTCGAAACATCATAAAAAGCTACGGCAAAAAATAGTACTGCTGTTAATGGAAAACAGGGCCAGCTCTAGACTTTAGGGGGCCCGAAGCAGAATTAGAATGCCATTGAGGCCCTCGCCGCTTCAGTGCCACATATTCATATTTGACTAAATTAAGACGACACCGGTTCATCATCTCAACTAGTTGTAAAAATATTGAAAATTCTAGAAGCTAGAAACAACAGGAATAACACGCTTTACTTTTTTTCCCCTGATTTCTGTGTTTGTATGTGCTCCAGTTGGCTAAAAGGGGCTTACATTTATCTGGTCTTTATGTATAAAATGCAGAATTGTATATCATACAATTCAAGCGATACACTTAAAGACCTGTTGCTGTCTTTGGCTGTTTTTCCAACTCTTGCAATGCATTATGGTCCTATATTAACCAGTCCAGCGCTGGACACTACTTTTCAAGATACACTGATGTGGGAAATATTGAGCGCACTTCTTTTTCACCCACTGGACACTTGGGGACATCGCTCAAAAATGATGTTGATATAAACAAGTGTGGACATTTGAAACCAGAATGAAAACCAGTACAAGTAAAATACAGTGCCAATTTTATTTTATTTTTTCCTCATACACAAAAAAGCGTAGGCTTTCAGCTTTAAAAAAGTATAGTTATGTGTGCTTCTAGGATATCTAATATTTGAAGTATTTAAGGTTTCATTTATATTTTTCAGTTTGTGGAGGGGTGGAAGGCAGATCACTTCTCTGGTCGATCTGTATCCGTCCTTCCTAAGGAAGGGTTACCGCACAGAGAGGTCTCATCGCTATACTCTGCTGCATGAGTTACTGCTCGGACTCACCATGGTCCACTAAGGTAACACTACACGGCAACTGCATCATAGCAACAGCATCCCCAATGGCAACCCCTATCCCAGTGACTCATGTATTCTCTCTTAATACTCTACACCTACATTACTTCTAAAGACACAGCAGATACATTTCCCAGAACTACAATGTCACTACATATACACATACACACACATCAACATTATACATATATAGAGAGATATAGATATAGTACCACAGTTCTGCATTGAAAAATTAGCAACTGTAAAAAACATACTCTGCAATTATAATTTTACATAACCTCCATAAATAAAAATATATTGCTTTTGTAAAAAAAAAAAAAAAAATGAAAAAATGAAAAAAAAATGTTAAAATTGCCAAAATTTTACAAACATGCTCTGATCTCTTTTGAAAAAAACAATGCAAATCTAAACGCCTGAAACTGAAAAATCACATTTCTTTCCCCTGGAAAATCATGCAGCCATAGTTGTCAGTTGCAAAGGGTCTTCTTTGGTACAAAGTTGAAACATTGGGAAAAAACCATGTTTAGGTTGTTTGGGGTCCATGGGGAGAGGACTCTTAGGATGTGAGCCGTGAGAACTTTCCTCTGCAGTATTAATAGGACAGCGCTGGCTCACTTTTTTCTATCATCCAGGCCCGTTTGCTCTGACATGTTTGGTTTAAAAGCACAAACGTTCTCAGATTCAACTGTGTTGTTTCTAAGACACAGAAGCACCCAAGCTCTCTGCAGACACTCCCCGATATTTTTACATACCAAACTTCCAGACAACAAAGGAGGCTTTTAATGGTCTGTGTCACTTCTCCGAATTTCCAACCAAGAGCGACCACAGAATACATTAACTTCCAAGTATCACCAAGATGGTATGGCAAAAATAAATGGCAAAAAGTGAATCATGATTTGATTTTGATTCCATAAGCATAAACAAGAGACTTCTAATCAGTGATATTTAAAAGTGCATCTGACAGGTTAGACTACTCATTTCTCTAAAACATCATTAGATTTAAGATTTTGCCTTAAAAAAATATAATAATAATAATAAATCCCAATATTTTCTTTTCTGCTTTCGTAATTTGGCGAAAAGTAAATGACAGCACCGTTATTTTGTTAAAAATCAATGTGAAACTGTCAGAAAAATGCCTTTCCTTATGCGTAATTGTCCTTTTTTTTTTTTTTTTCTTCTGACAGTTGAGGGATTATCTTACTTCTGTTTTCTACTTTTCTCCACAAACTGCCACTTAACCGATGTAAAAGTATGATGAATATTACCACAGGTGCCATCCCACTAAACCAAGACAGAATGAGAAAAATTTATTAATCTGCCAAAATGCACTTTAATAGGAAATACTTCATTTATTCTTCCCAAATGTTCCATCTGTCCCCAAAACCACAGGCTTTTACCGACAGAAGACTGGCTGTTCGCTTTTTCCATTAAAAAAGGACCAGGCTGATCACTGAACCATTAACAAATTAAAATTGTATTAATGAACCAGCTCTACTATACAAAGAATAAAATAAATAAATAAATAAAACAGATTCAAAGATAGCTTTATCAGAGAAGTAGCCCAAAATGTGCTTAAAACTTAATGAAATCAACAACAAAAAAAATAGAAAAAAGTAGAACTGCAAAGTACTACTGCAAGAAATACGCTTACCACCATTTGTACCTGTACCAGAGTTTGGAGAAAACACTGCTCTACGCAAGCAACTGCACAATGGATTATGATGATAATACTGAGGTTTCAAAAACACAATAATCTCATTCCCATTCAAAAACAATCTCAAAAATACAGTTTTTACTTCAAATTACATATTTACATTATTTAATTGTTACATCTGTGTTTATTACATAAGAACTTGCAGTATAAGGAGCATTACAGAAGCTATAACCCCATCTACTCCACAATAGAAGACAATAGCAGAATGTTTGCGGTGCATTTGAATACACATTAGTATTGGTACTAATACTGATACTAATACTGCTATTCAAGACATACTGAAATACTCAACTTTGTTACTTAAGTAAAACTACAAATACAAAAGCAAAAAGTTACTCATGTAAAAGTAAAAATATCACATGAAAAATCTACTTAAGTAAGAGTATTAAAGTACCAATTTAACAATGTACTTTAAGAGTAAAAAGGAAAAGTATTTCACACAAGTGTTAGTTAGTTTTAAGTGTTATATGTAGTGATACGGACTAAAATGATACATATTTTGGTCACAGTAACAATACAAATCAACCTCTCAAATTTTCTGGTGTATTTTTTGTATTTATTTTTGTTTGCTCAAAGCTGAAGCTTGAACTCAAAAACTTGTTACCACGAACATAGTAAAAATAACCCCTCAGATCATATGAAAAGTACTAATTACCTTTCAGTCCAGTTCAAAAATGTAGTGGAGTAGAAAGCAGATACCTGCTCTCAAATATAGTGAAGTAAAAGTGAAAAGTATACACTGTGAAATTTACTTAAGTATTTTTACTTAAGTATCTGTACTTAAGTACAGTACTGTACAGTACTATTATTTTTACGTCATTACCCTCCACCACTGGACTTACTATTACTTGGTGTGGTTGGTATCACCCATGTCTAGTAACAGAGGTTTAGAAACACAAAACAACTGTACACATCATGTGGAATTTTCCTACTCTAGAAGTGCTGTGTTTTTTTTAAATCAGCATGGATACAGGGACACAAAATAAATGTGAATACAGAAGTAAACACTACACCAACGGAAAACAGAGGAAGCAACAAATGTGAAGTATCTCCAGATGACTCATGTGTTCCTCTCTTGCTCCATCAGGGTGGCATGTATGTGTTCCAGCTGTTCGACTACTATGCAGCCAGCGGTGTGTGCCTTCTGTGGGTGGCATTCTTTGAATGCGTTGCTGTTGCCTGGGTTTATGGTACGTCTATTAAACTGTATCTTGATTCATATTTATTTTATTTATATTCCATTGTCCATAAAAAGAATCCATACATCCAAACAGCTGACATCATGAGAACTTCCCACTTCAGCCCGTAGACTCTAATGCATTCCTGAGCCTATGTTTAGACTAAATGCATTGCACAAACAGCTCAGGCCTTTTATAATCTACTTATAAGAGTATGAGGTCATTATTATCGACATATCGGACTACTCCCATTTGGAAACATAAAGGGCAGCCATTATGCAGTAAATACACATGATGATATACTGTTGTTAGGACTAGGCCGGTCTCTCAATTTCTTTTGGTATTCCCACATAAAAGATAAGGAGATGTTATTTTTGCACTCCGAATGAAGGCACTAAGCATGTGGATGAGGGTGAAATATCGCGCAATTCACCTCAAAAGTGCCAAAACATCACAACTCCGTTTTTTTTCCACAATTTTTTTTTACTCTTTTCCATTGGTTCAAAGTTATTCCTCACTTACCTTACGCATTCCAAGCATCCTACTTATTAACTGCGATGAGTTGTTTTCTGTTCTGGAAAAAATGGTGTTTTAAACTGGTGTCCTTTGTTTCAGGCGTTGATAATTTCTATGATGCCGTTGAGGACATGATTGGCTACAGACCAAACCCATGGATGAAATGGAGCTGGAGCGTCTTCACTCCTCTGCTCTGTGTGGTACGTGCCTGCTCATATACTCATTATATAAACTACCAGTCAAAAGTTTGGACCAGAGACCGTATGTATAAATGGACCTAGCCAACCCGCTATCCACCGCTTTCCAAATAGGAAGTGAGCACACTTACTTAGTCCATTTCCTTAAACGGTCTGTGGTTTGGACAGACCTTCTTAGTCAATGTTTTTTCTTATGTTTATGTTCTACATCGTAAATATATTAATAGATCAATTATACGAAGCAAGACTTATGGAATTATATAGCAAAAAAAAATGGTAACTATAAAGTGTATCCAAACTCAAACCACATGTACTACCTCTATACTACTACTACCACTTCCTTTATAAATTCACGTGGTACCATACACTGTGTGCAGGGATGCTTCATTTTCTCCTTGGTCAAATATAAGCCATTGACGTACAACAAGGTCTACCCCGTACACCGGAACTGGGACTGGGCAGCGGTCTTGGGCTGGACTCTTGCTCTGGCCTCCATGATCTGTATCCCCATGGTGGTGGTCATCAAGATCATCCGCTCCGACGGGCCACTCATTGAGGTCAGTACAAGCTAATTGTTACCTTAATAAATGCATGTATGACATTTTTGCTGTATGTCCTGCTCTGGTTTTGGCAGCTGTTTTGTTTTTCTTTCATAACAAGGTCTTATTAATAGTATCTTACTCAAGAGTCAAAACATGAACCGGCCATTTTGTTTTACTTAGCGATTAGGGGCTATAATAAGCTTGCAAATTTCTCTACTTTGACAATGTTCTCTTCCAGTTCCCTTTAGCAATTTTGTCTGCAGAAATAAACTTGTCATGCCCAATCTGCAGTTACATTTAGCCAATAAAAAGTAACACAAGACATCTAGGTTTCAATGTGGTCCCTTTACTGGAATAAAGAGTTATTACCGTTACTATCAGTTTGGTGGTAAAAGCCAAAAGTAAAATCTGTCAACTGGGCAAAAAGTTGTAGTGGTGAAGATGTTTCACTGCTCATCAAAACCCCCTCTTCAGTTCTGGTCAGACTGCTGGTGGACACTGCCTTATATCTATCTGAAGAAAAAAGCTAGCTACACTGAAACTATTGTTTAGAGTTCGGTATGTAGGCAAGGTCTATTGAGCTACGCTAAGTATGCGCTGTGCCTGAGTTATACTTCAGGCACAGCGCAGCACATACTTATACATATTCACTCAGCTCTTAATGAGTGCTTTCCCACCTATTAGCATCCTGGCTAGCTGCATTGTTTTCTTTGTTTCCTCTGTTTGCTTTGGGTCTGAGGATGGAGTTATAGATAGAGGATAGATGATGTCTAAGGCCCCCATTCCTATTCAAGGAAGGATTGTCTTTCTTTACAAAAAATGCTTCTGTAACTTTCCTCTCAAACCATTTCTTTTCTTTGGCTAAGATCTGTCTACATCACTATCTTCAAAGGAGTAGTTAGTGGCTTTGAGATATAAGGCAGTTGTCCACCAGTAATCTGACCAAAAACTGAAGAAGAGGCTTGGATGAGCAGGTGAAACGTCTTCGGTCCTATATCTTCTTGTCCAGTTGACAGATTTTACTTTGGTTTTTACTCTGCTGCTACTACTACACTTCCTTCAATATATTTGCACGCGGTACTGATATTTCCTGGTCTCCCTTTCCTTCCAGAGGATCAAGGCGGTAGCGGCCCCAGTGCGTGGAGGGGCCAGCTCTCGCCCTGAGGGCAGGGTCACCGTGGGTTGAAGGGCCGCCCCCGCTCAGCTATCCCCGGGACCCCAACATGAACAAGGGCCCTACTGCTCAAGGGCCCCCAGCCACACCATCGTCGAGACCATGATGTAGACCCATCCCGCGTCACCGGCCGCTAGGGGGGCGCTCTCCGTGAGAAAAACCCCTCCTCTGTCCTCTTCGCTTTGGAGCTAGCTTTTGTCTCTCTGTCTGTCTGTTCGTCTGGTGGACTCAAAAGGGTTTAGGAAAAAAAAAAGATCAAGTTGTTTAGGAAAACTGTTGGGAAAGTAGTGGTAGTTTCTGTGAGCCTGACCAGTCACACCTACTCGTGTTTTCACGGTGTTTGTTGAAAAGTCTCGCCATAAAATGTCCAAACTGTGTAACTCCTGGCTCAAAATGTAACTTTTAAAATCAGATTTCTTGCCCAAATGCTGATTGGGTGAGATATTTATTAATAGTAACCACTCTGCTTGATGCCACTAAAAGCTAACGTAAACATCGTCACCAAAGCTAGACCAGACATTTTTTGGCGATTCTGTTTACGAATTCCCAGTTTACGAAAATTGTTAGCATTAGCATTAAAAGCATCACAAGATATAAACCCAGAATAAACTCGATAAAAAAAAAATAAATAAGTAAAAATAAGCTAAGGGGCTAATCATTAGTTACAGAGATTTTAACTGAATAGATGATTTTGCAGTTGCAACTTTGCTTGTACAAACTGTGTTGACAAGCCACCAAACCTCATCTTTTAATTAATTTATTTTAAATTTTTGCCCCCTCAAAGTCCTTTGCAAATCTGCTTCCAATTCCATAGAAAAGATGCATTAGGATGTCTGGTCAGGCTAGGAACTTTTCTTGATGATAAGGGTACCAATCACATTTCAAATCTATTCCTAATTGAAGTTTGGCCCCTCTTTTAAGCCTTCTCACGACTCAGTCTAGCACTTATGTTTGATGGGGAGCCCGAGTGGCAAATTTACACCAGCTAAAAAAACTTGAAACCAACAACTTTTTAAATATCACATCTAATGAACTTGTGACATAAGGCTTTCCAGGTTTAAGCACTACAAATAAAGACTTCTTTTCTTGACCAATGTTTGAAGAGCTAAACATTCAGTGACACCATCTAAAGCTAATTTTACCTTTGCGTAATTAGCTGTATGTTTATAAAAAAGTGTGGTTCACTGGCATAGTTCAAAGAAATGCTGCAGCCACAGAAATTGAAGTGTATGAACACATAATCATAATTTTTAAAGCCATGAAAATTCCATTCTTTTGGGACCACAAAAGGCTAAAACCGAAGTGTATGTCTTAATTAAAAGAGTTTTTTTTATTTTTTCATTTGTTTGGTAAGTGAGAATTCATTGTGATCTATAAATGTTGATCAAATCCTAACCATTAGCTAATTAAATATTAGCATTGAAATATGGAACTCGGCCCCCCCTCCAAATCAGCCACTATACTGCTAGCCTTGACTTCATTTGGCTGGAGCCAAACACTATGGGTGTGAGCACACCCCCTCAATCCACTTATACAGTATTTGATTCCAATGTAACACTTACTTAGCTTTAGCTTAAATGCAGGTATAATTTGTTAACCCTTCTATATGCTACTAATACTGAAAAGCACATTCTTAGGTGGTTGTTACAAAAGATTAACAGGGTAACAATGTTCCAACTTGCCTGTAAAGCACCAAAATGCTTGCTTGCTATTAGCTAAATGCCAAAAAGATAATTGCTAGCACACGATATAACGAGGGACCACATAAAGGCTGCTATACATCATTCACTTATCTCTTGGAAACTGAAACCCTATTAGTTGAGACATATTCCTTCAAATAAAAGCCTCTTACTGAAGCTGGTTCTTGATTGCACCTTAGCACAAATCTACCATAGCCTTATAGCACTGTACTTTGTCTATGGTTTTCGCGACTAGGACTAAAACAGAATTTGAATGGTTTTCTGAAAGGATTTGAAGTGTGTGGCGGTCCAACCCTTGAGTATAGGCTATTTGTGACGTACTGTTCGTAGTAGCTTACCGGTCGATATATCTATTTTGTCTATATATTCTCTCTGCCCTAGACCAATTTACAATATAGGCTTTTCCTTTGCGGCTTACAACTTTGGACATTCATTATTATTACTATGACAACTACTTTTGTCCTCTTTCAATGTTTAGATTTTTATATCTGAGATATTAAGATATAATGATATCTTCCTTGACATTATTGGTATTCATATATGATGATATTGCTGTAGTATGCATTTACTATTGAAGGAATCTATCTTTTTATTTTGGTGTTTATTACTTACTTGTATTATTCACTATTGTGAGAGGGCTTTTAAGCAAGGTCTGGCAAAGGGCTTGCCCCTGTGCAACTTTTCAAGTAAAAGTGCAGCGAATTCATGGTGGAAGTGTGCCAATGGTAGTGTCTATAAATGTGTGGGATAAGGTTTAAACACTTTGTTTTCTGGTATATACCAACACTCAGTATTTTAATTTAAAGGGCACAAAAATTCACATGTCTGCAACAAATAGATGCGCTCAAAGTAGCTGCTATTTGATTTGACACACTTTGGATCATTCGGTTAGGACGCTATGTTGTGCAAGACTTGGAAAAACACTTAAAAGATTCTAAACACCAAAATTGTATTTAAAAGTATATCAAATCTACCCTTCCAAAATGATCATTACATATGACGGTGAATTAATGACAAAATGACGATGAATAATTTTTAAGCTTGAAAATGTTAACAATGCATCGATTTCATTCGTACTCAATAGTATTAACCTTCTAGTAAAAAAATAACACAATTGAAAGTGAGTTGTATTAAAACAGCACTTGGAAAAAAGGCACTTAAGATAAGTATATGTGTTCTCTTCACAAGCACTTAACGTTTTAAGTCGATTGCAGCTAATGACAAACTATATGACGACTAAGAAAAATCCAACATGGCCGCCATTTGACTCCAATTGTCCAAACTGTGTCATAACAAAAGCTGACTGTACCCAGATTCCATGGCTTGAGCCCTAATACTCCTATCATAACTACTAGCATTTGATATACATTCATTTTTATATCTCTTTGTAACAAACAATTTTTCCATTTGCCTAATCGTCACCAGCCCATCTCTCAGGAGCTCCTCTCTTGTGCTTTCGTACTATCTACTGTACTGGGATGAAAAAGTACTTCTACTGCCTTCCCTTTTGAAGTAACCGTATGGAGAGTTGATTTTATTGTTGCACCTTATTTGTACGATTGGGATTCATATCATATCAGAGGCCAGATACACTGCCATCTTGTAAAATCAGGATCCTTCACATGTAAAAAAAGAAATTGTGTTTTAAAAATGTGATTTATGAGCACACACAATCATTGAGACCAATTCAAAGAATATTTTTCATGTCATTATTAATTACAAACACATATTTTCAGTGGTTTTCATAACAGGTTGTGTGTTTTTAAGTTTAAGCACCATTGCATTCTCCCTCACTACATACATGATTTTTTTTCTTTTTTTTTTTTTTTCTTAAAAATACGGCTTAAAGTTTCTCTTAAAAGATCTTGCACAAAATTTAAACCAATAAACACTTGTAACAGAAGCAGCAAACTTCACATTAGCTGTTAGCATTGAAGCTAACTGGGGAATGTTGAAATGAGCTAGCCAAAGTAACATTGCATATTATTTGCTAAGGTAATTTTTCATCAATTTAGTAAGTAGTAAGGAAATTTTGACTTATTTGTATTGACCTATCTATCTTGGCAAAGTCGCAAAACAAGTCTTATTTGGCTAGCGAACATCAGAAAACCAAAGACGCTAAGTATTCTGGGAAATGCAGTCCTTAAACAAAATTGTGTCAAAAGCTTGTGCTAAGATCTCTTACTATGAACCACAAGCATAGACTGTATATATAAATGGATATCGCTGATGTGTTAGCTGCCATGTTCCAAATAGTGATCATGGGCGCGCTTCTGTCTCCATCGATAATTAGCTTTACATTGAAATGGTCTTACACTCTACATGATCCTGGTATTTTTATTTCGCTGTTTATATTCGTAAATCAAGATATAAACATTAATAACAGACAAAATCAGGTGCTTTCTTTGCCCAAGGTTGCTCCTGCTAGCATTACGAACAGGTTTGATTGACAACGTGGCTTAGTGCCCGCTCCTTGCTAAACCAGCGGTATGGAAGGGGAGTTACCTTCAATAGTCTCGCTCCAGATTGGCTCTTTGGTTGCTATGATACTCGTGGTCAGAATTCCAAATATGGAGCTCCAAATTCACCGCGTAACTGAGCTTCATTTGACTGGAGCTAACACTATGGATGACGTCACACTCACTTGGTCCATTTTTTATACAGTCTATGACCACAAGCCACATATCTTAACATATGCAGTAATAACTTTTGCCTTTGTACACTCCCCATCCGTTAGCCTAAACCAGTTTTTGATTTATTTAAAGCAAACATGCACATGAATGTTGAAATGTGAAAGTAACCTCTGCGTGTAAAGGTTATGTTTTAGCCTGATAAAAGCAATTTTTTTTTAATGTTTTAATTATTTTGTTCGGGTCATTTTGTGTTGTCATTTATAACTGTGTGTCTTTTTCGCATTTGCCTTTTGTATTCCAAATATTTGTACCTCTTTCATTGGACTATCAATCAAAAAAAACAAAAAAACTGCAACATCTATGTGCAATACTTTGTAGAAAACTTAAATTTTTATGCTGGGTATTCCAAAGTGGTACTTTATAATTAAGCTTGTGAAGAATTTGAACGATCAGGGTCCAGCTGAAGTAGGCAACAAATTGCTCCAAATTGTGACAAAGAAACCAAAACAGAACCACTACAGCGTATTGTGGTTTGAATGCACTGAAAATAAACCATCAAACTGAATTTACAAGTATGAGATTTTTTCTGACACTTTTATTTTGAAATGCAAAATCACTGCCACTAAGCCCACAATGTCGTATAGCTGCATATTAATCAACTCGCTTAAGCTATGACGCTACAAAAAGAGAAGTTTTCCCAAAGCAAACAGCTAAATCCATCTGATCACTACCTTGTCAAACTTCAAGGCAAAACTAGAATGTTCCACTGTATGACATTAAAGTGGGTCAAGTGAAGGGGGAGGATGGGCAGGGTTTTGAGGGCATAAGATCAGTGTGATTGATCGGGCATCCACACTTCTAACTCCGCCCCTGAAGCCTGGTGTGTGGCAGTAATCAGGGCAGTGTTGTGTGATGTCACATAGTACTTGACATTGCAGTGGCCACCGGAGGCAGCACACACTTAGATTTAGATGTTTCTGGACCAGGAATCTGTAAATTTACCTAAGGTGCACTAAAAATGCCCCAAAGTGACTAGGAATAGTAGAATGTGCTATTAAAAGAGCAAATACAGTTTAGTAATGAAAAAGTAAATTGAGTTCATCTTTAAACTATCTTGCATATATTCATTGACAGGTATGTTTTATTGCTATAAGAAATACTTTGAAAAACTGAATGGAAACTAGTTAATGCAATACTGTGGAACATTCCAGGGAAACCAACAACACCACTGTATCCCATGTATACTCAGAGAACCAGAGTTACATTTTAACCAACATTTGGATTAAAAAACAAAACAAAAACATGTCTGCTTTGGTGAAAACACATCTCTTATCATATCAACATCATAACTTTCCCAAATTTCATTTTCATATGCTCATATTGACGACACTGCTGCCTTAGAGCATTCTCAAACAGCTGCAGACTTGAGTTTCATAATTCAAAACTGTCTATAATCTTTTCAAACTTGTAATACAATATTTGGTATATTTTCCATTTATACTGTACAATTGTATTCTTACATGCATTTCTATGGACAATTCATCTATTTAACAACATTAGTTACTCAGAGAACCATAGTTACAACCATAGTTACATATTATCCTTGCTAGGGATTGTGGGAAATTGAGTCCTGCTGTTAATTATATGGTTAGTCTTTCCTCGTAAAGCTGTAAACCAGTCAACCCTTTTGGAGAATGTCAAATGGGGAAATGTTTTTAATTCTTGTTGAAAACATTTTTAATGGAAAGGTTTTTATTTTATTGTAATGGCCAACTTGTAAGCTACAAAAAAGAAAATCAAAAAATAAAATGTGTGTTTGAACAGGTTTTACAACAATGTAAACCTTTTTTATTTGATAATAAAACTGTCTTCATGAAAAATGCTGTGTGTTTTGTCATTTATGCACTTCTAGTGTTTCTGAATAAGTCAGAACATGAATGGATAGGAGAAAGAGAGGATAGAAGGAGAGGAGAAAGAGAGGATAGAAGGAAAGGAGAAAGAGAGGATAGAAGGAGAGGAGAAGGAGAGGATAGAAGGAGAAGAGAAAGAGAGGATAGAATGAGAGGAGAAGGAGAGGATAGAACAGAGGTGGGCAAACTTTTTGACACACGGGCCACAATGGGTTCTAAAATTTGGCCAGGATATATATATATATATATATATATATATATATATATATATATATATATATATATATATAATATATATATATATATATATATATATATATATATATTTATATATATATATATATATATTATATATATACACACACACACCACACACACACACACACATATATATATATATATATATATATATATATATATATATATATATATATATATCATTAGATATCATTCACTTAAATAAACACAGCAGAAAAAAGGAGAGGAGAAGGAGCGGAAATTAGGAGAAGACAGAAGGAGATGATAGAAGGAGGGGGCTTATGGAAGGAGCCAGAGTTTGTAGTATATTTAAAATTGTTCCAGACTGGATGTCAGCTGTGCAGCTCAGTGTGGAGGTTAGGTGTATTTGCATAACAGAGCGGTGCCATACTCTGATCTGCATCTTTATCTGATTTGGACTGTTTTGTGTTCATGCTGCTTCTTACACCCAACATGCTTTGAAGTTACTATGGTAACTGTGTAGACAAACATCATTAAGTGCACTGCACAACAGAGTTTGGGATTACACATGCTGCCAAAAATGCTCAGTCTATAAAAATGTAAACCACCGTAGATTTAAAGATGCTAACTCATTTTACAACTCTTCTTTAAAAAATAATTGGTATGGTGCTTTTATTTAGACAGGGACAGTGCACAACATTACATTGACCTTAAAAACAGGAAAGATGTTTGGTGCCAGGTTATAGCATAAATACTAGTTTCCACCTGTTATCCCTGGACAGGCTGATATTAAGTAAGAATAACAATTTGGTCTAGGTGGATGAAAGACCTCTAAACATATGGTACACTCAACGGTTCTTAAAAAAAAAAAATTGGGATAATGTAACTCATGCTCAACTCCTAAGAGTTCTTGTTCGAGTCCAAGCTACAGAACAATGACCTGGCAACACCAGATGTACTCTGTGCACTCTGTATTTATCAGTCTGGCTCTCGCTGACATTGATCAGGAAAACATGGAACATCATGACAAGTATCTGAACCTGATTGGTCGAAACGTCACAACAGCAAAACAAACCGAGAAATCAAACTTTTATTAATGCAAATATGAGTCCTGGACTGACCTGGACCAGGAAGTGCAACTCATCTGAGCTGGAAGAAGCTTGGCAAGATCTTATGAAAAATCTTAAATAGTATATGTACATATATTATATATGCGCATGGTGTTATATCATGTATTCCAGTTGAGTCCCACAAATGTCGACTTATCTTAACGATTTTACTGTGCCAGTGTCAAAACATCGTGAGTCAACAAATCCAAATCCAGTTACCTAACCCAAACAGCCCAACATAAAACACAAATCAGGAACTGTTGTAATCTCTTAAGTACAGTATAGCACATAGTACAAACATGAGGGCATTATTCTTTCTCCTTTAATCTGTGTGCTCCACAACCAGAGTCCGGGTTTAAGGAAGATTTTGACCCAAACATCCGCTCATTTCTTTTCACAACAGGGGTATTAGTCCTGCTGTTTAAGCCCATAACTACTTTCCCAGACTGGAAATTTGACTAAGTATAGATGCCAAGATCAGGGGGAAAAAGAACAGAAAAAATAGAAAGAATTAAAGGTCACATCTTACACAGCACTAACTTTTTGGAGTGTTTCTAGCATAATGTATTTTCCTGATCAAAAAGTTCTTGACTGGTGAGTTTGCATTTGTTTTTGTGGCTAAATGGCATTCATCCTCACCCCATAATGAGAAGGTTCTGGGTTCAACTTCCAGGTCTTTCTTTTTGGAGTTTGCGTGTTTCTCCTTGTGTCTTGGTGAGTCTATCCAAATGGCATCAAAAAAAGAAACCAAAACATGCACAATATGTCAAATCCTCCAGATAAGTTAGGTTAGGTTAAGGTAACGTTAAGACTAGCTCAAGATCTGGAGATGGGTCCTCGGGTACTCTGCTTCTGACAGGTTTGTCCAGCGACACTGAAGGATGGGTCAAATGTGGACGACTAATTCCAGACTAACTTACAGAGACAAAGAAGTTATTTTAGTGTCATCGTGTGGTTTTGTAGCCAATATCCCAGGTGTGTGAGAGTAAAAAAGCCCCTCGTCCCAGTTTAGAGTCCCGTTTCCGTATTTCAATTGTGGCCTTAATCCAGCGACAGTGTTTATAGCTATTGTTACATTTGCTTTGCCAAAAATGTTCCTCCGTATGGCATTAAACTTGTCTATCTTCATAGAGACAATGAAGCAAAGGATGTCAAGTTACAAGTAAGATCTATGGTGAGATCCCACTCTGGAATGCAAGTACCTGTAATTAACTAAACACATTTAATGCCATACTGTGGGGCATTCCGGGCAAAGAAATAACATCTCCATGGAAAAAAATCAGGTTGCTGACTTACCTTAGGGAGTGTGATGTCACCCATAGTGTTAGGCTAGCAGGTATAGTGGCAAATTTGGAGCCAAGTCGCATATTAAAAATTCCGACAATGAGTATCATAGCAACCAAAGAGCCAATCCGGAGCGAGGTTGTTGAAGGTAACGCCCCTTCCCTCCCGCACTGCACCGCTGATTTAGCAGGGGGCGGCTGCTTCGATCAAAACCTGTTGCTAACGCTAGCGGGAGCGACCGCAGGGAAATAAGGTGCTTGATTTGTCAGTAATTAATGTTCATATCTTCATTTACGGAAACAACAGCAAAATTAAACTTCCAGGATCACGTAGAGCGGGTTAATAAGAGCATTTTAAGACCAGGCTCACTGCAGCAGTTACAGAGAGAGGGGCGACAGTTTGTAAAGTGAATTGGAGCCAGAGTCGATGGAGCCAGAAGAGGGGTCATTTTCACTTCCTATTTGGAACGTGGCGACTAGCTGGTTAGCTATGTCCATTTATATATACACTGGTCACACATTTGACCTGACTTCATTATAGTCATGGTTTATTTCTGGTCTAGACATAATTTAATAATTGTTCAGCCCTGTTTTAGACAAACCTAGATCTTGTAATCCCAGACTAAATCCTCTTCCATAAACACAAGCCCTATCTCACAATCACATGATTAAAGTGAAATCATTTGCCACATAAAAGACACATGAGACACAAAGGAGCCTGTGTGAAGTTGTGTTGTAGTGAGAGAGTAATGATGTAAATGCAGTACATACATAGTGTCTATACTAATCCCAAACTAATCTCCATTTAAAGACAAGTTTATCTCCTCTTCCTCTCCTCACCTGGCCTTTGTTCAGACTCACCTGTGCCCTCTGATCTTCTTCTGTAAGGCTGAAGCTGGCGCATTAGACAGAAGTAACATAGGTAGCATCTAGTGGTGACGTGTCAGAATACAACAGGGGCAGGTCAGCCAATCTAATCTAAAGTGTGTTTCCACTGATTTGAAGGTTGGTGGTTTGAAACTCGCTCTCAAAATCAGCATCATCGGCAGAGCGGTGAGATCCACAGGTTGGCGGTGCGATTCCAGCCCCCATAGATGAATGCTGTTGTTGTGTCCTTAGCCCCCCTCGCCCCCAGTGTCTGTGTACACTGGTGTATGAATGTGTGTGCGTGTGAATGGGTGGGTCATTCCTTGATGCGCTTTGAGTGTCTTGAAGGTGGAAAAGCGCTATATAAAAATGTGACCGTTTACCATTTAAACTCCGCTCACAACCACATGTCAAATAGAGTTGCTAAACTGAGCAATACTTGGAGGACTAAAGAAGAAAGTGAAGGAGTAGGAGGGATCTCAGGGTATAAGCAACACCGTGATTGGTCTAACAGGTATCGTCATGTCAAACTCCGCCCCTGCAGCTAGATGTTTGTAATCAGAAACCCCTGGCTGTAATCAGAGCAGTTTTGCGTGATGTCACATAGTACTTGAATCTGCAGTGACCAATAGAGGCACTGACACACACTCAGTTTTAGCCTATTTTTTTTTTTAAACGGACTAGAAACTGGACTAATGGGTAATGCTATAAACATATACACAGACTAGTAGCAAAATATGTATTATTTATTTGAAGACTTGCCTGTTCCAACAAACCATAGTAAATGAAAAGTGGAACATACAAAAAATGTATTCGTTATAGATAAATTAATCTTAAAATGTGGGTAGACTGAGGCCAAAATTCCATCTGCCATGACAGTTACAAATCTGTTCGGTAAGATCTGTAAAAGAGATTATTTTGTTTCAGCTTTTATTGGTTTCAAAGTTGCTTTTTTCACTTTGGCATTTGTAACTTAAAGGACTGTACCTGTAAATATCACTAGTTCATTTTAAACCGTTAAACCTCACTTACCTTATGCATTCTGAGCATCCTAAATATTCACCATGATGAGTTTATAAGTGCTTTTCACAACTTTCAGCTGCAAGAGGTGACTTTTGACACCAACTCTATAAAGCTAACAGCAACTAGCATGCTAACTCACACTTCCTGATTCTCGGACAATGAACCGCTTCATAATTAGATGCAGACAGAACACAGCAGACTTATTTTGACCTCAAGACTTGCTCAAACTATGCATTTGTACATTTTCATATTGCTCCCTGTACTAAGTTACATCCCCTTCAGAGCGCTATTACAACACCATCGTCATTCCTTTCGCTAATGAAACTACTGCACATCGCACCGGGTTTGTGAAGCTGTAGTGTATTGTTTTGTATCCTGCTTTTGTATATTTATGGAAAGTTGATGCGCTGGAACTTGGGTTAGGTGGACTTGTGGACAGAATCTTACTGATAACTGCAGTGAGGGTTCAAATAGGGCCTGGGACAGATCGCTAGATTACTCAAACATGCATGGATGACACTAAAAGCCTCGTCAGGCGTGTTTTTTGCTGAGGGAACAGCGTTATAACATGGAAGGAAGCGCCAGAAGGTTGATTTTGCATAATACCCCTCTTTACTTTTGCATAGTATGTGCATAATTCCACTCTTGCCCATAAAAGGGTTAATAGTAGACTTCTGTTCTTAAAATACCTCCCTTCAGTTTAACTTGATTTGTACAAAAATAGCCGTGAATCTCTCCCTCTCATTCATCTTCCGGACAGTTCTTTGGCTCACTAGTACAAACAAAAGCAGTGTTTTTTTGTACTGAGTCGAAAATAGAAGTAGTTCGGGCCAGAGCATGATATCTCCGGATGTTGTGGTTGAAGTTTGAGCCTCTGGGGATACTGTAGAGGCCTGCTACTGCTGTTTGAGTTCAGACATCTGCCACTGCCAAACGTCCAGGGAAAAGTAAAAAAATATACAGTCCAGTGAAGTGTCATGAAAATATAAACATTAAGATTTTATGGTGTGAATGTAAAGACTCAACCAGGTCTAAACTAGGTCTAAACCAGGTCTAAACCAGGTCTAAACCAGGTCTAAACCAGGTTCAGAGCTGTACATAAAGGGGTTATTGTATGTATAATGAACTTTTTGTAACTTTCTACCATCTCATAATGTTGTTCCCTCATCAAAAACATGCCTGAAGAGGTTTTAAATGTCATCCAAGCATGTTTCAGTAATTTAGCGATCTCTCCCGGGCCCTATTTGAACCCTCCTTACGTTTAGCTGTAAGATTCTGTGTAATGCCCCGCCCACAAGCTTATGTCACCCATGCTCCCATATGTCAATTCCCCATAAATATACAAAAAACAACTTGACAACCCTGAAGCACGCTGATTGTGTTGTGACAGCGCTCTGAAGGGGGAGGGACTTAGCACAGGGAGCAAAGAGAGGGGGGACTCAGAGCATGAAAAACAGAAGTGAAACTTTGAAAATATGTTAATGCGTTGTTTTTTGGAGAATATAGCATTTTCGAAACAATAAAAGGTAACATGGGGATCTAAATATGTTATGTGTTACAGTTAATACCCCCTAGAAGTAAAATACATTCTACTACTACTACTACTACTACTACTACTACTACTACTACTACTAAAGGTCTATTCTTTTTTCTATTTATGTGACTTTGTTTTAGCGTTGATTCTGGTTAAAATTAGCTTCTAGTGTCAATAAGAAGAACTAAGTACCCGTCTCAGGTGAAACATGTTTATTAATAATGGAACCATTAAAGACACATTATGTAACTTTTCTGAGGTTTTGCCAGTTGCTTGTCTCCTTTGAAATATAAATAATACTTCTTTGCCTGGAATATTGTACAGTACAGTATTTAGCTTATCGGTCTTCATGGAGACAAGCAGATAACAATGCTACGCCAAGTTTAAGGTCAGATCTGTGGAGAGGCGAGCCAACTCACAGTCAGGATGTATGTTTTTTTCAAGGTATTTGTTAGCAATGAAATCACATGTAATTGAATATATGCTAAATGAACGTAATGCCATTCTGTGGAGCATTCAAGGTAAAGCAATCATAATGTGTGACGACAATATTTGTACATTTTTGATTATTTGACTGCAATTACCAATATTCTACACTATTATGCTTTGATATTTTTATTTTGTGTTTCTACAAGGTGGCCCCATTTTTCTATTATTTTTTTATTTTATTTTATTTTTTTTTTTATTATTATTATTATTTTTTTATTTAGAACGACCCTTCTGACATTAATATGAGCAAATACAGCACAGAGGAACAAACCCTCATTGTACAGTGGTACTTTGAGTCACATGGGTCAAACTCAGAAACCCAGCGGTGTTACCTTTGACATTTTAATACCAGAGATGCCCCAAGCGTAAATGCCATTAAAGGAATAATAAGTGGTTTTCAAAGACAGGGGGCAGTATGTGATCTCCCGTCACCTGACTAGTCCTGATTTCTTTCTGTGGGGCTATCTTAAAAAATAAGGTGTTTGTGAATAAACCTCAGACAATAAACGACTTAAAACATAATATCGAGGATCAAATAAGAGCCATAAGCTCAGAAATGCTTTCAGATGTTATGGAAAGTGTGCTGGATCGGGCTATTCAGTGTAAAAATGAAAATGGTGGACACTTAAAAACATTATTATTTAAAAATTAGGTAATTTTTACTTCTCCTAGTTTAAGTAGTGATAAGTTCAAGTGGAAGTGAACAATTATAACCTTATATATTGTCAAAAATCTTGTAAGGTTCATTTTACCTACTGCTACAATGTGGTGAGTATAACTTAAGAATTATAGGAGCTTTTGAAGATTTTAAAATGTCAGTGACTTTTGGGCCGCCCTGTATTTTCCCCTCAATTTGGATGATCTCAGTCTGTATATGCCAGGCAAACCTACTTCTGGTTTATAAGAATTAAAGAAAAAAACATGTTTATGATGTAAATACCTTCATACAAATAGACCAGAAGTTTAAAATAATACTTTTATTGTTTCATTCTCCCAAAAAGTACACTTTGTTTCATAGAAAATCAAACTGAAAGAAACCGACCCACGAGGACGACAACAGTTAAGACTTTGTTCCCTTTGTGACTGCCACTGTGTCACGGAAGAGCCATGTTTTCATATAAAAATACTTTACTGTACTTTACACACTCTGAAAAATACACTAGATGGACGCACACGTGTACAAGGCCAGTCCAGAACCATAGTCACAGTACTCGTGTTTGGATAGAGACCAGCAATGCATTTGACAGAACACATCACTTTGTTACATAACCAAGACGACTTTAAAATGAACATTGGCAAGAGCGAATCCCGGCTCATCATTAGTCAGGCCATGTTAGAAGTGAGAGATACATACAACTGGATACTATGAGGATTTTAGAGACAGGCTAAACTGTTAAAAAGTCTGAAAAAACTAACTCTAATCTCTAAGTTTTCGAGTTCAAGCTTCAACTTTGAGCAAGACAAAAAAAAATACATATAATTCTTAAGAAAACTGAACAAGTTGATTCGTATTGTGTCAAAGTATGTGTCATTTTTAAATCAATATCACTACATTTAATGCTTTAACAAATGAAAAACACTGTGTGAAATACTTTTTACTCTTGAAGTACATTTAAAAAACATGTACTTAAATACTTTTACTTAAGCAGCCTTTTTTTCCCTTTTTTTTCTATACTGTAACTTTTACTTGAGTAACTTTATACCTCTGTATCTGTACTTTTACTTAAGTAACAAAATTGAGTACTTCATCCACCACTGTTGTAATTTAAATATGTTCATAGTATAATAATAAAAATAAAAAAAACATTATGAAATTACTCAAATATTGGTTCAAATTTGTTCCATTCAAAGTTCATTTCTTGAGATCTGCTAATCCGGTATCTGCTGTGTTGCTATGTCTGTGTAATGCTACATACATATACCTTTCATATATTTGTACTCGCCAACTTAATTTGCTAGTTTTATTCCAATATTTTCTGCTCTGTTTAATAAAAATGTTTCAGTTCATACAATTGAGCTATTTTGACCCAAACCTTTGAACGCATCTGATTTGACAGGATTCTTACTTCCTTTTGTGGGACCTTGGGATATTAGTGGACTAACAATAACTGTGTGTAATAAAATCAAATGAAATCCCCAGGGCTGTATGCTAGAATGAAACAATAATATGTGTGTGTATACTTTGGCAGTCATGAAAATCTCTTAAGACTATAAATACCAGATTATGTAAGTGAGTTTACTGTACTGAGCAGATGACACAAAGCAGCCCACTGTTTTAAAGCCTCCCTATGGGACATTGTCTGACATATGAGTTATTGCCGTTTATCTTTTTGTCAATGGGAAATTTGTTCTTTGCTTTGTGCTACGATCCTACAATAGCGAGAGACTATCCTTCTGCACACGGTGGGCTAGTTCGTGCACTGAGAGAGGAGAGTTTCAGCACAGTTGGAATTATGTAGTTAATAAAGAGACAAAAAACTAAAAGTTACACATAAAATAATAAAAAAAAAAATAAATAAATAAATAAATGGGGCAACATGTATTGACTTTAGTTGAAAAAAAAAAGTAATACCATTTGATTATATTTATATTATAATATGTTTCCCCTTTACAAAAACACAAATCAAAAGTACTTTGATAAATTGCCTGCAAATACCCCCCCTAATAGGTCTGAGCAGTGGCGGAACATAACGATGTACAAGTAGTAAAGTACTGTACTTAAGTCGAATTTTTTGGTATCTGCACTTTGCTTAAATACATTTTACGGTGGATACTTTAAACTTTTATTTCACTACATTTGAGAGCAGGTATCTGTACTTTCTACTCCACTACATTTTTGAACAGGACTGAAAAGTAAAAAGTACTTTTCGTATCATTTGAGAAGTTAATTTTACCAAGTTCGTGGTAGCAACCTGACAGAAATTTTGAGATCAAGCTTCAGGTTTGAGCAAACAAATATAAATATACGAAATCCATAAGAAAATGAAAATGTATTCGTATTGTTACTGTGACCAAAATATGTCTAATTTTTCACTTTAACAAATTGACAACATTTGTGTGAAATACTTTAAGTTTTTACTCTTAGAAGTACACTGTTTAATGGGTACTTTAATACTTTTAAGTCGATTTTTTAACGTGACACTTACTTTTTATGTGTAATTTTATATGTAACAAAACTGAGTACTTCATCCACCACTGCTTTTGAGTAATCGTGCTCGTTAGTAAGTTTGGGACACTTTCCCAAAGACAAGATAAGCCACGATCTACGAGAATGACACGAGACGAAATTTTATACAATTAAAATTCAAAAAGATGGAGGAAATAAGTCTCTCGAGTCTATTTTCCACATGTGTGCATCCTCTTGTGCATGTAGTAGATTCACTGGTTAAACTCAAGCCGGAACCGTTAGTCTTGTCATCAAATCAGCGTCCTCTTCTTGTTACGTGCCATTTAGCCATCATATTTTATTTTAAGGTTAAAGTTGATTCTGGACTGGCCTTTAGACAAACCCAAATGCATAGAAATATAACAGACCAAACACACAGTCATACGTACAAAGTAACGTAACATCTGGAAGGCTTCAGTAGTTTCATAGTATTTTTTCTCTTACAAAAAATGTTTTATTTTCATATTTTGGCCACTCTGTATAATAAAAAACACTCACTTTTGTACAGGGACATACTTACAGTGCATGGTAAACGCTGTGCTTCTCGTTTAGGTGCTTGGACATAGCTGACCATGTTAACCAAAACAGGAGTGCATCTGTACACCTCATCCAAGCGCTCGTTTGGCACCTTAAAGTGATTGTAATGGCACATGTAGTTAAATAAAGACACAGTGATTGAATCAAAACTTGCAAAAAATAATAATGAAACAAATGTAAATGTGTTTGAAAACTTCACTAGTTTTATCACAATTGTGAGTTGTTGAGATGAAACTAATATTGGCACTGCTACTGTATCATGATATGACCAGGACTGAAGAAGGTCTAAACCAGGACTGAAAAAGGTCTAAATCAGGACTAAAGAAGGTCTAAACCAGGACTGAAGAAGGTCTAAACCAGGACTGAAAACAGTCTAAACCAGGACTGAAGAAAGTCTAAACCAGGACTGAAGAAGGTCTAAATCAGGACTGAAGAAGGTCTAAACCAGGACTAAAGAAGGTCTAAACCAGGACTAAAGAAGGTCTAAACCAGGACTAAAGAAGGTCTAAACCAGCACTAAAGAAGGTCTAAACCAGGACTAAAGAAGGTCTAAACCAGGACTGAAGAAGGTCTAAACCAGGACTGAAGAAGGTCTAAACCAGGACTGAAGAAGGTCTAAACCAGGACTGAAGAAGGTCTAAACCAGGACTGAAGAAGGTCTAAACCAGGACTGAAGAAGGTCTAAACCAGGACTAAAGAAGGTCTAAACCAGGACTGAAGAAGGTCTAAACCAGGACTGAAGAAGGTCTAAACCAGGATTGAAAAAGGTCTAAACCAGGACTAAAGAAGGTCTAAACCAGGACTGAAGAAAGTCTAAATCAGGACTGAAGAAGGTCTAAACCAGGACTGAAGAAGGTCTAAATCAGGACTGAAGAAGGTCTAAACCAGGACTAAAGAAGGTCTAAACCAGGACTGAAGAAAGTCTAAATCAGGACTGAAGAAGGTCTAAACCAGGACTGAAGAAGGTCTAAACCAGCACTAAAGAAGGTCTAAACCAGGACTAAAGAAGGTCTAAACCAGATGTTAACACAACCAGGACCAAATCTGGTCAAAATGTGTCAGATTAAGGGATATATTGGGACAAAATCAGGACTAAATCTGTACCAGTAAGTCAGGTGTAGACATGTTCAAAACCAGGATTAAATCAGGCCTCAACCAGAACATAAATAAGCCTAAAAACCAAGACTAAATTAAGACAAACTCTGAATATAAATTATTTAATAAACTTCTATCCGTACCACAGGGTAGTGTACTTGCCCCAACCTTATATACACATATATTTACTATTTAAGGCTTCTGTGCTGCATTACACCAACCCACTACCCCAACATTAAATCAGTTCTAAACCAAGAGTAGTTCTAATTAATTACTCCAAAAACTATGACCAAATCAGATCGAAACTAGGTTTGAATCTAGCCAGAGTACTTCTCACTACCACAAAATGCAACTCAATCGCTATCATTTTAAAAGCACTATCTTACATATTTTCAAAACCAATACCACAATATTTTTCAATTTTACAGTTTGTTGGATATTGCAATGGCATTTTTTGATTTTCACAGCACATTACTGTTGTCAGCTGCACCGTATTATGTAACCCAGCGAGATGCGAGACAGAGAAGTCAATTGTTCTCTGTGTTCTGATCCCTCTAAGCACAAAAGCCAGTATTTCTAATGTTCCACCCACATTTATTTTAACCCATTCAGTCCACCTGGTCACATCTCGGAGTGAAAACCTGCCCTCCTCCGCCTCTGAATGCTACGGTTCCACCTGGACAGAATGTTCTACTGAGGGGGCCTAGTGAGGGAGCAGTGGGAGGGAGCGGCTAATCCACAAATAATTGTATGGTACAGTTAACAGGGCGGTCTTTTTAGGATGTAGATTTGGTTTAATACAGAAGTGCAGGGAGAGGTTTTTTGACAAACTGGTGTTGTCAGAGATTGAACTTAAAGGTGCACTGTGTAACTTTTCTTTCCGTCTTTATTTGTCAAGGGCCATGTGCAACTGTATTAATCTTACAAAAGGAAAGATTTAGCTACTGTTACTTTCCGTCTGCAGTCCCAGGGCAGGCGAACACACAAAAAATATATATGTCATTACATTGTACGACTCAGCTCACCATTAACATTAGCAGCAGTGGTGGAGGGACTTGCTTGTCTCCAGGGTTACGGTATTACTTAACGTAGAATGTTCCAAAGTATGGCGTACTGTAAAGCAGGGGTGCCCAAACTCTTTCCATATCTTATATACATATACAGTGGATAATTCAGGTGCATTTAACATAGTTTTGACTTCATACTTTAAATAAGGCTTGAATTATTAATATTAGGTCTGTGTGATAATGCAAAGTGATGTCATTTATGTTATATTGGTAGAATTACTCAAGTTTGCCATAAAAAGTACTGATTATGATCAATTGGGCCAGTTCAACTGAAAGCCTGATTAAAAAGCCATTAAAATTTGGTCTGCGGGCTGCATTTGGCCCCCGGGACATAGTTTGGACACCTCTGCTCTAAAGCATTCCAGACAAACCAACATTATCTTCATGGAGACAAGCAGGTGCTGAACTCCCCATGAAGAAAAGTGACCTCGTGCACCTTTAAAACACTGAAAACAGATTATTGCTAAGCACATTTACTATATCTGTGTTCAGACTCATCTTAGTCCTCATTTGGAATCAGTTCAGTCTTGATGCAGACCTGGTTTTGTTCTCCTGTCCTCTTCTTCTACTTTACTACTCTTCTTGTTCTAGTTTAGTGGCAAAAAGCACCAAAGGATCAAACTAGTTCCCGTCTGGTTCAAAGGCGTAGTCTCACCCAGATGTGCCAGTGTTGCCAAATATGTGGAAAAGTAATCACTGGTAAACATGAAATGAGACGTGAATGAATGCTACATAATGCTTGAAGTTTTGAATGTCGTCATGGTACTCAAAAAGATTAGATTTAAAATATAATCTCATTAAAGTGTTAATAAAGAGTGAACAGCTTTACGGGAAATGATGGAGAAGACTGGATGTAAATGGCTTAATGATTAATGTGCATTTTAAGGTGGGCGGGGCTATGGACGGACTAGACTATGAAAAAACTCAGTGCCGCAGGATACTCAAATAGAGATGAATGAAAATAAGCTTAAAATAAAAAAACAGCATTATAACATGATCAAAACCTAAAAAAATATCTTATGGAATGTTTTATAAAGTGCCAAGTTCAAAAAATAGTCCTTTCTCCTGCCCAAACCCTCTCCCCTCTCCTCTCTTGTCTTCCCATATCAATACAGAAGTTTGAACAGCAGGGGGCGGCGGTTGGAGCATGCAGTTGGAGAGTTGAAGTCCCGTTATTGCAGATGTGGTTGTGGTGTTGTGGGTGCGGTGTTACAGGTCTAGGGGGCGCTGTAGAGTGTTGTTATTGTCCTCTCGGTCCTCACAGCTCATGGGGTTTCTGCTGATGACCAGCTCCAGTCTGTCTCCAGCTTCAGTGATGAGAGGAACAGCCAGACAACAGTCAAAGTCACGAGTTCTCACATGGTTTACCTGCAAACACAGATACAGGATTCTCAATCTTAGGTCCGGTGTCCATTGCATGATTTTGTCCAATTTATGATCATGAATCTTGAGTCGTAGCAAAAAACTGCGGGTTGTAGGCACAGACCATAGACTGTATACAGACATGAACATAGCTAACCTGCTAGCCGCTGTATTCCAAATAGGAAGTGAACATGTGTGCACTTCTGGCTCCATCGACTTTGGCTCCAATTCACTTGACATTGAAAAACTGTCGCCCCTCTCTTTTTAGCTGCTGCAGTGAGTGTCATCATTTTGACATTTTGGTATTCTTTTTTCACTGTTGTGTTCGTAAATCAAGATATGAACATTAATATCAAACAAATCCAGCAGCACCTTTCCCTGAGGTTGCACCCGCTAACGTTAGCAACAGCTTTGATTGACAGCGTTGCTAAGGGCCCGCTCCCTGCTAAACCAGCAGTGTGAGCGGGAAGGGGCGTTACCTTCAACAGCCTTGCTCCAGGTTGGCTCTTTGGTTGCTGATGATACTCAAGGTCGAAATTCCTAATATAGAACTTGGCTCTATAGCTGCTAGCCTGGATGAGTTTCATTTGACTGAAGGCACACTCGCTTAGTGCATGTCTTTATACAGTCTATGGTCGTAGGTCTTAGAGTGAGACTGGGACAACGATTACATTTTGGACCATCGTACGACCAAAGACGAGCTGTAACTGAGATCAAGCGTATCTGATATTATGGAGTCTTGTGTAGAGTGAGCCCTCCTCTCACTGTGTTTGCGACCAGTCTTTGTCAAACGTGACCAGCAGTGACCAACACAAGCTCTCCTCAGTAACAGCAGAAGAGCTCAAAACCATCTCTCCCCGATTCACTGAAGAGATTTACTAACATTTACAAATGCAGAAATACTAGCATGAGCGCTAGCCTCAGCAAATCGGTGCAATTAAGGAGACATTACCAGACACAGCAACAGAGCATCCAACAATCTTACGAGATGGAAACAATGCAGTGGACACCAGGCTTAGATACAGGTGTATAAGACTTTACAGACAAGTTCAAGTGACACATAGGTGGGGTGAGTATTCGTACTATTATTGCAATTTTATATTAACTTTGGTATCATTTTGACAGTACAACTTTGTATTAACTACACTTACGACGTCTTAATAAATGACCCTATTGCTCAGGAGATGCACCCCAGTCTCACCTGTAGTATGCGGTCGTACGGTCTGAGTCCCGACCTGTCCGCTGGCCCGTCCTCACGGATCATGTTTACGTAAACTCCCTTCTCCAAAAAGCCGTCAGACACACTGAAGCCAAAGTCATCGCTCTCCGGGTCCTTTATCACTGTCACCTGCAGGGGGCGAAAGAGAGGAAAATCAGCCATAACATTATGACCAGTGCGAGGTGGAGTGTGCAGAGTCGTCATTTCTTCTATTAGTGGGAACAAATGTTAACAAAAATATATCATGAGCTATTCCTATTTGAAAGATGATGAGCTGCCACTGATGTCCACCAATTCAGAGCAGGCAACGGAGCAAAGATGTGCTACCTTTACCTACCAAAAAAGTCACAGTTATAGAAGGAATGGTTTTTAAAAATATGGCACTGAACACAAAAAAAAACTATAAAAAGTCCAGCTACTGTTTTGAATCCACATTTGCTTCAGTGTAGCTTTTTGCCATTTTGTGAACATAAAATAAATGATTGCTATAGCTTTCTACACATCTGAATGCTTTAAACATACATTTGCTTACATGTCCAGAATGAGTTTAAATGCAGTTTATAACATAGAACCTTTAATGTGTTTCCTTACATTGCAGTATTAGATGAGTGAAGTAAAGAAATTAAAAAGCCCTAGTGTAGAGACTGAAGCCAGATAAAATGGCACTGACTTTGTGCAGCTCGAGCGGTGTGGGAGAGATGATCCCCTGCATCTCCTCTTTGATCCTGCGGGATTCCCAGGTGCGCTCTGACACTCGGAGAGACGCCTTGGCTTTGGGGTCCTGGAAGTGCAGTGGAGACTGGGCCTCCTGACGCAGGTGGGCCCCCTGGTGGAGCAGTCCGTCATGCAGGTACAGAGGGTCCGAGAGCAAGCCATCTATGGGGGGAATGCATTGTTAATCTTTTGAATTAAACTGACGGATTAGGATTTTATATTGAGTTGAAACATTACATTCACTGTTCATCACGTTTTGACGCATGACATTCACAAACCTAAACATTTAAATGAAAACCCTGTTTATTATCTTGATTTTAATAATGATTTGGTTGAATAAAGGTTCATGGCGCAAAGTGTAACTTTTCTGCAGGTGGGATGGGGTGTTGTCTCCATGGAGATGTTATTGCTTTGTCTGGAATGTTCCACAGTATGGAATTCAACATTCAAACATTATTTTCCATGGAGACACACAGATGACAACTCTAGACCCCGCTTACAGTGAGAATGCATGTTTTTCAAGACAATCCTGTAATTTTACAGATGCAACAGATACATTTTAATGCCATACTGCCAAATATTTCAGGCACAGCGATGATATAATAGACACCAGGAAAACTTACATAGTGCATTTTTACAGTTAATTAATACAAACGATTGCACTATTGTCTTTTAATACAGCAGCTGTTGACACCAGTCTTCAAAAAAAAATAGTTATTGTAATAGTAACTGTGCTGTTGCAGTGCTGCTGTTGTCTTGCCTTGATGCAGCTGGTCCTCCTGGAGCAGGTGGGCCTGGTCGTGCAGGTGCAGGAGGGCCCCCTGGTGCAGCAGAGAGTTCCTCCTCAGAGGGCTCATCCTGGTGTGGCTCAGCAGAGGCTCAGGTGGAGGCTTGTTCCCCTCTACTCCTAAACTGATGGCCGAGCCTGTCATTATGGACGCCTATGGGAAAGAAAATGTGTAAGTGAGAACAACTCATGAAGTCATGATTTAAAATAGAGACAGGTGGATATGGAGAGTTTAATGTGTATACAGTGTATACTGTACATCATAGAATTTGAAGAGACTGGACTCAAAAACTGAGTTACATGAGTTATAATTCATATTGTTTTTAAATCATAAAAAATAATGCTTTGAAGGGACTTCACTTTCATTTTCAAGGGACTCATTACTATTACTCATTAATATTCCCCAAGACAATTGGTTTCCTGTATTCATGTTTTTGAGTAAAGTCTATATTTTCCAGTGTAATGGAACTGAAAAACACAAAGCAGACTTTTTCCTGAACCTCTATTTCTCGCAGCAGCTCAGACTGTCCACATGTCTCCAGGTCCTCCAGAGCCTGGCACCAGAAGCTGTCCTCAGGGTCCACCATCAGCCCGTCAGGAGGGTTCAGGAAGCTACAGAGAGACAAAAAGGGCACATGTTCAATTTTTTTTCTATTTACGACATGATCTTTTTGTAAAAATTTAAAAATTTGACTTACTTCTACTAACTGTACTTACTTACTTCTATAAGTACAATTACAAAGTCCCAGAAATGACTCAAGTAAGTTACTACTACTACTAAGATTCACTGTTACTGATTTAATTATTTTCTGATGTATGTTACCTTGTCAAAACAAACCTGGAGCTGTGTTTTGTTTCATTTACACATGTTTAAGTACTGAGTAAATGAGTATAGTTCAACGCTCATTTCCTTGCATTAAACTCTTAAGATCTCCTTTCCTTTCTTTGAGCCTGATCATGACTAATGGTGAACACGCACATGGCAACGGGATCGACAGACTCCATTTGCAGGGCTCCTCTGGGCTCGTGTGGGTTACGTAACGGCAGCGCTAGTATAGGCTTAACCTCGTCATTACTCAGCACTGACACTGGGGCATTCGCACACGGCTCATAGGCCAAAACGCTCGCGATGTTATGGAGGAAACACAAGACACGTAGCCCTTTTAGATTTAAGAGTCCATGTTGTGTGAATGGACTTTTTGGAGAGCTTGACCGTGTTATAGTATCGCCTCATCATGAATAATATACCGAGAATTGTGTTTTGTTTCATTCATGCGTGTTAGAGCAATCTTATATAATCAGTCTGTCTTATTACAAAAAGTTCAAAATGTTCTGGTCCACCTGATGAGGTCATAAGGTGGGGCTATTCTTCTTCAGGACATGCTCTTATGTGTTTTATTCCATATCCCATCGCTTGATAATTTCAGTGGTTAAATTGAGTTCACTATGATCTTGCTGTGTACAACTATTACACAACTATAGCCTTATTAAAACTGCCTGAAGAGATCTTGGATTTGTGCCTATGGCCTTTTACGGCAATTGTTGAGGCAGAAAATTAACCTACTTCTAATTTTAGCTTACAGATTGTAATTTCTTTAGCTAAGTGATAAAAGCATAGTTACTGTATGCTTAAACAAAACCTAAACCCTAACATTAACCTAATTTAAACCATATTGTTAAACTGTGTTGAAGATTTGCCTTAAGGGGATATAATTATTGGTCCCCACAATAAAGTAACTGTGATTTCAGCCCCTACAGCCGCAGCCACCCTGGGGTAGACTGACAGAAGTGAGGCTGCCTATCTGCGCCACTGGCTCCTCTGACCACCACCAACACTAACCCACGCAACACATTCATACAGGGTGGCCCAAAAGTCACTGACACTTTTAAATCTTCAATAGTGCCTATAATTTTTAAGTTATACTCATCAAATTTTAGCAGTACTGGGATTTTTGGCAATATATACGGTTATATTTGTTCACTTACACTTGAACTTATCACTACTTAAACTAGGGGAAGTAAAAATGACCTAATCTTAAAAAATAATGTTTTTTAAGTGTCCACCATTTTCAGTTTCACACTGAATAGCCCCATTCAACACACTCTGCATAACATTTGAAAGCATTTCCGAGTTTATGACTCTTATTTGATCCTCGATATTATGTTTTAAGTTGTTTAGTGTCTGAGGTTTATTCACAAACACCTTTTCTTTAAGATTAGGACTAGTCAGGTCTCAGGAGATCACATACTTTGAAAACCACTTATTCCTTTAATGGCATTTACACTTGGGGCATCTCTGGTATTAAAATGTCGATGCTAACACCTCTGGGACCCATGTGACTCAAAGTACCACTGTACAATGAGGGTTTGTTCCTCGATGCCATATTTGCTCATATTAATGTCGGAAGGATAGTTCTAAATGCTCTAAAAAAATTAAAGAAAAATATTTAGAAACAAAAGAGTCTTGAATTTTTTTCAACTGTCAGTGACTTACGGGCCACCCTGTGCTAACTAATTTGATTGGGGGTTTGCCAGCAGCTTGTCTCCATGATTTTGCTTTGTGCGTAATGTTCCACAATATGACATTAAACATATAAATCTTGCATCTATTCAGTAACAGATGTTTTTATTGCTCACAGGAAGAATACATGTATTTCAAGGTATGTTTGAGCAAGTTTGCTTCTCCACAGATCTGATCTCTAATTTGGCCTGATGGGATCACCTGCTTCATGGATACATAAAGTTTAAACGTACATTATGTAATATTTCTAGAAGAAGGTACTAATTAACACTTACTGTGATATTGTGCTTTGCCTGGAATGTTCCACAGTATGGCATTAAACCTATCTATGCACATAGAGACAAGCAGGTTACGCCACCTAGCCAATTTACAGGTCAGATCTGGGGAGAGGTGGACTCACTCACAGTAAGATTGCATTTTTTTTTTTTAGCAATTAAAACACCTGTAATTGAATATGCAAGCAATATTAGTGTAATGCTGCAAACATTCCAGGGAAAAGTACAATAACGTCTCCGTGGAAACCAGCAGGTGGCGTACCCTCCACCAGAAAAGTTATGTAGTGCACCTTTAAACAAAACACATAACATGATAAAGATAATGACTTTTTAAAACTCTGAAACACTGGATTCTCTAGAGTTCGCATGCGGCTTAAATCCAGAAGAAGTGTTGTTGGGGATTACAGAGGCATTTGCATGTGGGATGTAATTATTGTGAATGCACAGCCGTCATTGATTAGTGTTAATCCGGGTTAAGACCCTCAGATTAAAGTGCTCAATCAAGAAGCTCTAGGTTTATTCAGAGAGCTCACGGTATGACACCCAGATGTTGACCAAGCACTTTTAAACAGTAAATAAAGCTCTACCCTGGAGCTTTGTCCCAGTCATCTTCACTGAAGCCTCCGTCACTGAAAGGGTAGTTCTTCCTTCGTCCAGGAGGGGGAGTGTTACCGCGGCTCTGTTTGGCACTGCGCCATTCGTGAGGATGGAGGGCGATTCCTGCCCCCTGCTGGTTATATGTACCTGTGTGTCAACAGAAGAAAAACATGATTATTATTTATTAATGTAATTTTATTTGTTTTTTGTGGAAGGCAGTGTACTTTATTGTACCTCAATAGATGTGTCCCCTGCATTTGACCCATCCTTGAACCCAAATGAGATGGCTCCTCTTGATACAACCATGTAGAGAAAACTAATTTGTGAGAATAGAAGCTAGTCTGGCCTTTGGAACTAAATACTAAATCAACTTGTTTGCTACTACACTGTATATCATCTACAGTTTCTAGTCAAATTTTGGAGCTTTGGTGATTTCAAGTACTACATGACATCACACAGGACTGCACTGATTACAGCCAGGTGTTTCTGATTACAAACACCCGGCTGCAAGGCAAGGGCAGAGTTTGAAGTGTGGATACCTGTGAGACCAATCACACTGTTCCTCACATGGCCAGACCCCAGCCCTCCTTCCCCCTCACTCTTTTCTTTAGTCCTCCAGGTACTCTAATTTAGCTCTATTTGAAATGCGGTTGTGGGCGGAGTTTAGGTGCTTAGTCCTACTTTAAACGAAGAGCTTTGCCTTTTGACTTCGCTCCTTCCGATCTGCCTGTCAGTCTCACGCTCCATCCCCCGGAATACTTGAACTCCTCCACTTTCCAGTTGTAAACTCTGGCCTTGGACACTGCAGTGCTTGCTCAGTTAAATTCAATCGCTTTGTTTATCCCCAAGAGGAAATGAAAAGTTCGAAGTAGCCATTATGAGATCATCAGCAGAGATACAATCTCTTCTGGCCTCTGGTTGCTGCTGGAAACGCTGTCTATAAAATAATGAACACCACCAGTGACAAAGGGCAGCCTTGAAGTGTTCAATGTAATAAATAACTTTCTGTTGAGCATTTCAGTTCTCAGTATTAGGGTGGAAAAATTTGGGAAAAATATAATGAAAAATCAAAGTAAAATAGTGATTTTTCTGACAGACATTGCGATAATATGATTTTGACCAACCTTGACAATACACTGGATTATAAACTGACAAGCTTGAAACAAGAATCACTTGTTCAGAACATGTTTGTACAGAGCTGGTTTTATGGAGAAAATGATGGTACATATGCGATTTGCTTATTGTGTCCATCCAAATTGTGATTTTGATTTAACTGTGATCTTGCAGCCATAGTCAATGTACAATGTGGAAAAATAAAAGCCATTTGTTCTGTTTGTATCCTTCTTTTTTTACATAACAAAAGACAAAATGAATGAATCCTTAACACTCCCATATTGAACTTTACTTATAATGTAACAATCCCAAATATATGTCACAGTTCTCATGTCTCGTTACTCCTACACCGATGTACATACAGTATTAGGGTTGTTAAAAGTCGATAGAAAGTAGATTTTTACTTTTTCTGCTGTGTTTCTTTAACTGAAATTTAATAAATTCTTTATTAATTTAATTAATGCATTTGGAAAACAATTTGTACAATGAGCCTTGCATATTCATGCTTTGCTACACGTCACAGGAAATAATACCAGATGTAATATACACATATACTATATATATCCTGGCCCAGCCCCTCTGTCAAATTTTAGAACCCATTGTGGCCCGTGTGTGAGAAAGTTTGCCCACCCCTGTACTGAATGATGCTTAAACTAGTATCAAAACTATATTTGGGCAGGTATTGATACTAAAAAACTCACAGGATGTTGAGATGTATCCATAGACTGTATAAAGAAGTGGACTAAAATGAGTGTGATGTCACCCATAGTGTTCAGCTCCAGTCAAATGAAGATCGTCAAGGCCAGAAGTTATCGCGGCGAATTTGGAGCCAAGTTGCATATTTGGAATTCCGACTGCGAGTTTCATAGCAACCAAAGACCCAATCTGGAGCGAGGCTGTTTAAGGTAACGCTCCTTCCACCCGCACTGCTGGCTTGGCAGGGGGAAGGCTCTTAGCAACGCTATCAGTCAAACCTGTTGCTAACACTACCTTAGGGAAAGAAAACGCCTGATTTGTCTGTTATTAATGTTCATATCTTGATTTACGGACTCAATAGTGAAATAAAAACGCCAGCATCACATAGAGCGGGTCAATATGAACATTTTAAGACCAAAATGACAAGCCTGACAGCAGCAGTTGACAGCACGAAGAGAGGGGCCACAGTTTTTCAATGTAGAATGAATTGGAGCCAGAGTCGATGGAGCCAGAAGCATTTTAGCTGTGTCCTATATCAGCTGTATCAGAACAAGTATAAGACATATCGGCTAGTATATACCCACGGACCACTATGGAACCTACCTGGATGATTAGAGAGATTACACAGATATAAGATCACATTCTGATCTGAGAAAAAAGTGCTTTCAATTGTCTAAAGAAAGAGTGTCGGAAATGAGTATCGAGTCGATTCCACAGTACTGAAATGTTAACACTATACAGTATACATCCCGATCTTCTCACCCTGGCTGCTGAAGACCTGGTCCAGTCCCGACCCGTCCCACGAGTCCATGGCTGAGTCCACACTGGGCACGGTGGTGGAGTCTACACTGGGCACAGCGGTGGAGTACATGGGGGACAGTTTGTTGGTGTTCTGGCTGTCGGTCAGGTCATCCTCAGGGTCACTCAGCTCATTCTCTGTGGTGTCCCCCATCTCAGAGCGGGAGTCCTTCCTCTCATCAAGATCTGAAAACACACAGGGGATAGTAGACTTGTACCGACTGGCATGAAAGGAAGGACAACCGGGGTAAAACTGCGACAGATCTCTATGTGAGTTGTTAAGGCGACAATCAGAGAAAAACTTCACTTGAGTCATTTGGATAATTTCAGCCTTGGACTTCTGGACAATCTCTACTAAACCAAGGTAAAAGGTAACAGTTAACTATCGCGTCATGACATCACAAGGTGGAACAGAACTGTAGATATACTAATAATAAAAGATAACAGAAGCAAAACACAACTCTAGGTATGATTTTGATGAGGTAACAACATCTGCAACAACATTTTGAAACATTTGCGTATGACCTGTACTCTGAATTTTTCCAAGAATCGCAAGTAAGGACAGAGCTATGGGCGGGGCTAGGTGAAAGGTGCAACAGGGATTTTCTGAGCGTTTACAAGAAAATTACTCAAACATGCACAATTTCAGTTGAAAACCAATAAAGATGAGGGAAAACCATTATGGTCAAAGCTGATATAAGTCTATTTCCCATATGTCTCCTTTACAGTTTCCCTATGTAACTTTTTGGAGGAGGGTATGCCACCTCCTCGTTTCCATGGAGATGTCAGTCCTTTTCCCAGAATGTTCCACAGCATGGCGTTAAATGGATGTATTCACTTACAGGTGTTCATATTACCTTGGACAAACATGTATCTTTACTGTAAACGGGCTTTTATCTCCACAGATCTGACCTGTAATGTAGCCTGAGACGTCACCTGCTTGTCTCCATGGAGATAGACAAGTTTAACGTCAGTGTAATCCCTCAGTCGTCCAGGTAGGTCCCATTTGCTAGACGAATTTAACGTCGTGGTGTGGAACATTCCAGGTAACACGATGATACCTCTACGGGGATGAGCAGGTACATTACTCGTCTCCATAAAAGTTACATAATGCAGCTTTAAAGAACTGCAAATCATCAATATGACACCATTGGAACAACATGTAATAGCTTATAAGGGCAAGTCGGAACAGTGGGAGACAAGGCGCATTCTCATATTTATTTTGGGCCCAGTTTCCAGATTGACAATCCTTCCACACCACAATGTTAGTCATGCGAGGAGGTCACATGGAGATAAAGCAGCTGCTATCTACTATTATTATACCGCCATGTGATGCAGGCAACTGTGACCGTGGCATCCTGCTTTAATGTACGTGCACATAAGCCAGGACTGAGCATTGACAGAGGAGAGGTGGGGAGAGTAGGGGTAAAGTAAGGGGACCGTTCATTCAATATATAGAACTGACCAAAGTAAGTAAAAAGTATCTTCCTCTCGTTTAAAAGTGTCACTCTAACATCTGATTTGTAATGTGAAGTTGAACATGCACTGTGTAACTTTTCCGGTGAAGGTGGGGTGTATGCAACTGATTGTCTCCATGGTGATGTTAGCACTTTGTCTAGAATGTTCCACAGAATCCGATTAAACTGTTTCCATGTAAACAAGCACCAGGCCAAGTTTACAGGTCAGATCTGTGGAGGCAAGCCCACTCACAGTAAGAATGCAGGTATGTGTTTGGTAATGAAAAAGAACAAAACATATTCACACTGTAAGACTCTGTAAATCAACGCTAAATTCCAACAGTATTACATTGTTGTTATAGTAACAGTACTGTATCGTAAATCACAATGCAAATTGGGAGAAAAAGAGGCATTACTGTGATTATTGGGTAGTACTGTAAACTGTCAGCTGCAATGGGAAAATAAGCAGTATCAAGTGACAGCAGGATTTTAACTGTACTTTCAAATTAGCCATCACTGCAGACTTTTTAGCCATAGTTTTATCATTTTTGGAGGCATTTTATTTCACACATAACAGCCTACCTGCCATTTATACCAGACATAGCAGTTAAATATGGAACTGTGGAATATTTTTCATGTGGAATTTGAATAATTTTGGACCTGCCTCCCCTGAGTCACCACCAGATCACACACGTATTTTCGTATTTAATTTATTTGTAAAGGGACAGCACATTTTAATGAACATTTAAAAATCTACATATGTAAAGCCGCTATACACACAACACATTCACTATACACACAACACATTCACTATACACACAACACACTCACTGTACACACAACGCACTCACTATACACTCAACACACTCACTATACACACAACACACTCACTATACACTCAACATACTCACTATACACACAACACACTCACTATACACTCAACACACTCACTATACACACAACACACTCACTATACAACACACTCACTATACACACAACACACTCACTATACACTCAACACACTCACTATACACACAACACACTCACTATACACTCAACACACTCACTATACATGCAACACACTCACTATACAACACACTCACTATACACACAACACACTCACTATACAACACACTCACTATACACACAACACACTCACTATACACACAACACACTCACTATACAACACACTCACTATACACACAACACACTCACTATACAACACACTCACTATACACACAACACACTCACTATACAACACACTCACTATACACACAACACACTCACTATACAACACACTCACTATACACACAACACACTCACTATACAACACACTCACTATACACACAACACACTCACTATACACACAACACACTCACTATACACACATCACTCACTATACAACAGTCACTATACACACACACACACACACTCACTATACAACACACTCACTATACACATACAACACACTCACTATACAATACACTCACTATACAACACACTCACTATACACACAACACACTCACTATACAATACACTCACTATACAACACACTCACTATACACACAACACACTCACTATACACACACATCACTCACTATACAACAGTCACTATACACACACACACACACACTCACTATACAACACACTCACTATACACACACACACACTCACTATACAACACACTCACTATACACACAACACACTCAGTATACAACACACTCACTATACACACAACACACTCAGGGTACAGTTATTCGTCTGAGTGCGGTCTCCATGTTTGAACACTGGTGTAATGATTCTAATCGTCCCTGGACTGATTGATAATATGTGTAATTGGCATAATGAGCGATTGCTTGTTTTTTTGCTTGTTTGTTTGTCTGTTTTTTAAAGATGGCGTCTGAGGCGAATGCATCTTTGCCTTTTGAACTCTCGAGGCTGCAAATTACAGTTAAGGCTTCTTCATGTATTGGTTTTGTTCAGTTGGTCTGGTGTCGTTTGGTTGCTGTAGCTACTATCTGCTCTACTTTATATTACTTCAGTGAACAAACACATGTGCAGTCGGCCTGTTGGCTAATGCAGACTTGACGGTGTGGTTTGTAGGACTGTATTTAACTTTATTTTATTTAGGGCCAGTATATAGGTGTCCCTCCTCCCCTCTCTCTGCTCCAGACACACAGACAAACGAGGTGCCATGGGAGGAAGAGAAGCATGAAGAGGAGCAGGAACAGGTACGTCGATATGAACTGTCCCTCATTTGGCTTCATTTAAGGGTATTTCACAAACTAGCCCTAGCTTTTCGCTCCGAGATAGAGGAAAATTAACTTTCTGCCAGCGCATGGGATGGGGCACACGCCATGATGGACTTTGAGCTGTAAGAACATGTTTATGATGCTTTTAAATGTGTGTCATGAATGGTAGTAACAGTGTACGCCTTCATTTTATTGAGTTTTTTAATAATTCTAATTGGTATTCTCCTTTTCAGGATGAGTGCCCACATCAGGGATATACACTGCCTGTCCAAAAAAAAGTTGCCACCAAAAAAAAAATAAAAAAGGTCTCACATTGTTTCGATTTCGCTTCACTATTTGAGCCAATCCTGGCATTGTCATCTTGGAATATGCCCGTGCCATCAGGGAAGAAAAAAATCCATTGATGGAATAACCTGGTCATTCATTATGTGAAATCCAGGTGGCGACTTTTTTTTTTTTTTTTGGCCAGGCAGTGTATGATCTCTGGCTGTTAGAATGAAGCACAGTGTGTTTTTGCTCTCACACAAGCCTGACATGCTCCACACAGTCCAGAGGTAGGAGTTTCATCCCACATGTTAAAGTAGCTGATATTTGGCTGTCGGGTAAATCATTAGACACATTTATCTGTTTATAAAGTTATTACATTAATTTGACTAATAACCTATTCTCTTGTTCTTTTGTGTTTTAGATCAGCTACATCATTGACTCATTACAGCTGTTGGTTGTTTTAATAAATTGATTTGGGCTTGAATCGTCTGCTTCTGTGCATTATTGGTTTGTATTGGGAATGGTTTTGAATATTCTAATAAAAGACAGTATTTGAACACTATATTTATGACTCTGCTATTAAAAAAAACAGTCATTTACCAAGAAAATTATAAACGGCGTCAAGAGTTTACATAAAAACAGTTATCTACTATATAAACACTTACAGTCTGCAGCTGTTCACATCTATATCGTAAAGTGAGGTTATTGATACAATATACAACAGTACAACAGTAACTTACAGCCAGCCTTTTGCCTGTAACTTATTTATATTAATACTCTCCACAGTTTTACAGTGAAAAACTGAATAAATGCATGATAGAAAAAGTTGAGTCCATATGGAAATTGTGGAGCCCAAATGTACATAATCTTTAGACAGACTGAAGCCGGGCGAGCTCAGGTTTAAACCTCCCTGTTTTAATGTACTAACTTTTACAAATGGAAAAACACAGCTAGCATTTCGCACTAGACTCAGCTAACCGCTTCAGCTGGACACACATATGACTTTGCCACATGCCGCCTAGAGCCTGATACTGGCTCAGATAAACTGGCTGTAGCCATGAATGATGGTGTGAAGCGTCACCGTGTGCATGTGCGTGTCCTACTGATTTAAAATTTCTCACATTGTGTAGTGTGACACTCATAAATATTTTGAGACAAATACATGGTGCAGTTGACTCCAGATTCAACAGCTCTAGAACAGGCATTGAATTGTCCTTATATGATAATGATAATGTACAGTGATATGGTCATGTATCCATCTACTGTTAGATTCTGGACATTGTTACAGCCACCTGCCCAGGGACCACAGGTGAAAAAGGTGAAGATGAGCATTTTCTCCCAATGAGCCTCATGTAAGGCTGATTCTGCTCTCTGATTGGGCAGTCATCTTGAGAAATGAGACCAAATTATAGGATAAATAACTTCACTACGAGTGTGAGAAGTGAATTCATGAAGCATGAAATGGTGGAGCACATATCAGTATTTGGAGAGTGTTGGTGCTGCCAGTGGGCCTTGTACCACAGTTTGAGAACCTCTTGTATATGGGTTTAAGTGTTGTTCCTTACTGTGGAGCTGCTTCTTGATCTTGAGCGTGACGGTCTCTCCTGCCATCTGCAGCAGGTGGATGGCTTCACTCAGAGGTTTGCCCTTCAGACTCACGCTGTTGATGGCCAGGATCCGGTCTCCCACGTGGATCGCTCCCGTCCTGGAACAGAATGAACATATTCAAAAATAAAAACATGGATGACGTAAAATAAAAAGGGAATGCTTAAATTAGGAAACTTAGATTTTTAAATTTTATTTTACATAATTATGGAAATGAGAAAATGTTGGCAATCTAAAACTAAGCCATCACCACTAAATACCATGCTCTGTAGACTATATATAATATATATATTTGGTGTAATAATGTGTAGGTAACAGATTCTCTTTAACAGAAAAAATGTTATGTATGTAAGACGTTACATTTCATAAACTTGACCTGTCTGTGTCCCTAGATATAACGTGAACATGTTCAAATCAAATATGGTTCTTACTGGTAAATATTGTAATGATGATTTATTCTTAATTGCAAAAACATTGGAGATGATATTGTTTGTTATAATTTGGTGTTTATTTGGGTTGTCAGTTTCAATGCTGAAATCCAGTAGTTAGAAACTCTGTCACCTGCAGCCAATCATGAATCAGTGCTAGTGCAGCCTCTGCAGCTCAGTGAGTGAATTCTGGAGGTTCTTAAAGGTCTGAGGCCTGTCTATACACTGAGAATGAGAAAAACTGGCATGTGTCCTATATCTGCGGGTGTCTGCAGGTGCTAAGCCAAGTTATAATCAAAAACACACCTGGAGTTGTCACCTGGATTATTATTCACACATGAATAATAATCCTTTATTATTAGTCCGTCTGCATCTCCAAAGCTCAATATGCTCTGTTTCACCTTGTGATGTCATGTAGTGGTAGGTTTCAAGTTAACAGCTCCTTTTACCTTTAGTTGAGCAGTTCCAGGACTTAAATTATCCAAATGATCGTAGTGAAATTGTACGGAGTTTAAAAACACAGTGGATCACATCCTGTATTACCACATGACATCACAAGGTGCAACAGAGTGTTTTCTGTTTAAGAGAAGAACCCCGCACCGAGCCTAGATATGCAGGGTTTGTGTGTTAAACGTGAATAAAACAAAACACAACTCCAGGTCTGTTTGTGATGAGGAAAAAACATTGTAACAGATCAGAAAACAGTGTAATATGGGCCTTTACACAGAGCCTGCACTACATACAGGTCTTCCAAATGTTACAGTGAACTGCGATGAGTTCACAGTATGGTCACTTAGGGTAATGTGTGTAATGACTTGCCCTGTGTACAAGGTCGTGCCACTGTAAATATGATATGATACAGCAGTACACCTGTGATCCTGTAGACAGCAGTGTTATCTCTGTCTGTATTCACCTACAACAGCCCTATCGTATGTCCTAACATTAGCCTCTTATCTCACACATAGGCAGCGTAGTGTAGCGTACGCTGTGTCCTCTGCGTCCTCTGGCTCGGCTCTTTCTATTTTAACTCAGGCTCAAGTGGGTCAAGATCACAGGCCTCCACGTCACATGGCTCTGCTCGTCAAACACACAGGTATTCTTTTAAAGCAATGCCAATGCAGGACAATACAGGGGATGGATGAAGGTTTAAAGCAAAAAGCAAAGCAAATAATATGTTAAGTGTAATAGTTTTGGTGAGAGTCAGTGATATTTGATGTGGTACTTTAAAAGACTGTTATGGATTATGTAGATACAATTAGGTAACGCCCCTCTGCTGAGAAAATGCTGCATTATTTTTCTGTTATAATAAGAAATACATTCACATTCTCAATACATTGTCATAGAAATGTATGTTTTCAATCATTCCTCTACTGTTCTATTCAAATGGATGAAGTTTTAAACATTGTCTATTAAAATAAGTGTGTTTAATTGAAAAAGCTCTAAATACTGCAATAAATAGAACTTCAAAATACACAGTTATGATCACTGGGATAATACCTTGCATTGTGATGTAAAAATGCCATAGGACATATTTGATCAAGTTCATGTAAATATTAAAATAAATGTATTTAATGTTAAGAAAGTATATGTTTCAGACAGATTTTGCAATTAACACATACAGTGCAATATTCCTAAAAAATGAGGAAGATGCTGTTCAACTTATATATAGGAGCAGATGAGGCATAATCATTTCTGAGAGAATCTTTGATTTTCTTCAGACTTTAACTATAGCATCTAGAGGACCTTAGATGGGCTTTGGACTTGTCCCACAGGACCCTAGATGTTCTTCACGTAACTCTCTATAGGTTCTACTTTGGATGTTCCTCAGACTTTTCTCTCATGCAGCTACATGGTCTTGGATGTTCTTCAGACTTGTCTCCCATGCAGCTACACAATCTTGAATGTTCTTCAGACTTGTCTCTCATGCAGCTACACAATCTTGGATGTTCTTCAGACTTGTCCCTACAGCACCTAGTTGACCTTTGCTTTTCATTAGCTGAAGGTACTGGAGAGGGGGTGGAGCTAGTGGTGTCCTCACCTGACTCCAGGTCACTATGGTTTAATGAACAACCTGCTGGACATCTCCCTGTCACAGTCTATATCAGGCCAATCAATAACAATGAGAAAAGTTCTCATTTTTAGGGATGATTCCTTAGTTCCAGGACTTAAGTTCACCTTCATCCAACACATCATGAGTTTTCCTTAGAGTGGATAGAAGCATATTCTAAAAGCTGAGATAGCCATAACACATTTATTATATGTAAAGAAATAAGTATGCTCCTATATATACTGCCCTATATGGTACCTCTGATCATGTGATTATTTGCTATAAACATGTGACCATTGTACACACTTAATCCTAACCCTTTATTCTTTCACAAAATACATTGAAAATATACACAGTAACAAATTTAGAAATTCTAAAGGTATACAGTATTTTACACCTTAACCTATTTTAACCTATAACTGAACTTTAATCCATGTTGTTAATCTAGTAATTGAGAGGAGGCACATCAAGGTCAACGAAAATCAATGTGTACGGTACCTCTCGGCCAGTCCTCTCCTGGTGAGTCCTGATATAGTGAGGGGGTCAAAGGGCTCCTCTGTGCCTGAAATGGTGATTCCCAGAGGACCTCCATATCGCTTCAGCTCCACCGTGTAGATGATGCTGCCGACGTCTCTTGCTCGTCTGGGAACAACACACACATGGTCAGGGGTATGGTCAGGAGGACTGGAAGATGAAAAAAAGGTTCACTTTAATTGTCTCCATACTGAAATTTGCCCTCTGCATTAGACCCACCGTCAGTGCCACGGGGAAAACCATCTCCAAGGCTTGAGCTAGGTTTGGTCAGGACTATCTTAGATGGAGGGATCATTCAGGACACAGGCAGAAACATGGCAAACTCCGGGTGGCTAAGGAATCAACGCCACCACCTTCTTACTTACCGCATGAATGCTATAGTCACCCAGCCGCCCATCCATGTGGGAAATCCCTTGGTCACAGTAGCCTCTCCTCATTCAAATGAAATAATAAACAAAGTATTCAGCAT
>JAIEZT010000013.1:33242369-33378754 GCA_019594935.1 Periophthalmus modestus | reverse complement strand
TTTTTTTCCCGAGTATAGTCCACGGCGGCTGTTTTTATTAGAAGCAACCTACTTACTCGTGTCAACGTGTATTACCTCATGATGGCTTGATGATTTTGATTGGTTTGAATTAGGAGCTTTAATAGAATGGTACAGAGAGGGACAGTGAATATATGGTACAGAGAAGGGCTATATGGGTAAACCGGAGGCTAGAGAACGTGACAAAAGCTGGGGTCCCTGTCAGTAGCTTCTGTATTGGTTATTACCCTACAAAATGCTTTACAATAGTATTTCATTGAAGGTACATTATGTAACTTCTGGAGGTGGTACATCACCCGCATGATTAGTGGAAACTAGAAAATTAAAGTCCATATTTCAGAAACATCTTCAGGAGATAGATAGATAGCTAGATAGATAGATAGATAGATAGAAAGATACTGAAAAGACCCTCCTCCAGGCCAAATAAGAGTCAGGTTTGTGGAGATGCGTAAGGATGCATGCGTTTTTTAAAAGTGTTTCAGTGCATAAAAAAAAAATAAAATAAAATTAGCCTATTTTTTGAACAAAAAATTACATACTGCAGCTTTAACCAGAAGAAATAAAAATCAAGTACAGCCCATCTAATAAAGAAACATTCACAAGAGAAAAGCATAGACTCTATAAAGAAGTGTGACATTGCATTCGGGTTCAGTCAAATGAGGCTCATCGAGGCTAGATCGGTTATAGGCTCTAATTTGGAGCCGATTTGCATATTAGGAATTCCAACCGCTAGTATCATAGCAACCAAAGAGCCAATCCTGAGTGAAGCTGTTGAAGTTAATGCCTTTTCCTGCTCGCTCCGCTGGTTTAGCAGGGAGTGGGTACTTAGCTACTCTGTGGATCAAACCTGTTGCTAACCCTTGTGGGAGGCGCCGATTTGTCTTTTATTAATGTTACGGACTCAATAGCAAAATAAAAACAGCGGGTCAATACAAATATTTTAAAACCAAAACGACGAGCCCGACAGCAGTAGGTTTGAAGAGAGGGGCGACGTTTTTCAATGTAAAGTGAACTGGAGCCAGAGTCGATCGCGCCCACACACACTTCCTGTTTGGAACGCGGTGACGTTAGCAATGTCCATTTATATATATAGTATAGCGAGCACAAGTATTTATTTCATTCTGTGCAGTCGATAACAAGCAACAGCACTTTTTGCACAATAGCCCTATTTTTTATGTAGCACTTGAAGACTTATCCCCACTCTGACACAAGACTTTTCACTTCATATTTCATTTCGTGGCAGAATGATGATGCAACACTCACAAGCCTCCGCAGCTGCCACCGCGCCATTACATTGTATTATTAGAAAGCCTCAGCCACTTATCCAGCATCGCCTCCGTTATCTCCCAATGTCTGAGTGGAATTACGGCTCAATTGTTGTGAGAAATGACCTGCCACCCCGCTCTCTATCTTTCTCGCGTCTGATTGGCCGAGCGCCTCATATTGCGCGTCTCGAATCAAACTGCAGTCATGTCTTATTTACCAAACCACCTGCTTGATAGAGTTACATAACCACATCGCAGCAGCCGCCCCGTTACCGTGGTCGCCGCTGGTGGTCTCCCGCGGCAACGGCAGACTCCGCGGCCATGGCAACCAACAGCTGTGACACTTTGTCCTTTTTTTTTTGCATGAGAGAACAAAAGGACAGGAAACAAAGAGAGGGGAGAGGAAAATGACATGTTATGATTCTATAGGCAATTTTGAATGTGGCAGTTTTGTGTTTCATGTTAAAGGTATATTATGTAACTTTCTGGAGGTGGAACGTCACCTGCACGATTCAATGGAACATAGAAAGTTAAAACCAGACTTCTGAACATTCTCCATGGAGATAGATAGAAACTGGAAAGATTATAGCCAAAGAAACAGAATTACTATGGAGACAGGCCAAATAAGAGTCAGGTCTGTGGAGATGCAAACCTGCTCAAAGTAAATACTTCTTTTTTGTGCAATAAAAAATATTCAAAATGGAAAAAAAAAAAAAAAAAACCCCACTATTTTATTTTAGTTTATTTTGGCTAAAAAGTTACATACTGTGTCTTTAAAGTGACTAGCAACTAATGAACTATATTTTGGATATTGTGCAAACATCACCCATTTATGTCTCTAAATATGGGATAAAGTATACGTGTTCAAACCAGCAGTTCTTTCCTTTTCATTTCTTTTTTAAAATATAAAATATTGACAGAATAATACGAGTACAGAGCGTGTTGATTATATATTTCTTCATTGTTTTGCCTGGGCTTTTTTATTGCTTTCAGACATCACAAACTCAGCATATTGGCATTGTGTCCTTTGGCAATAGTACACTTCACCCACCTGCCCTTGACAGAAACTTCCTATTACCTCAAATAGAAAAATTAAAGCCAGAGTATGTAACCTTTCAGCCAAAAGTAGACTAAAATAAAAGCATGTCTGTTTATTTTATTTTCATTTTGGTTGCATTTATGGCACTGTAAAACACCCTTACTCTCAGCATTGTTAATTGACAAATAAATAATGTTCCTGTTTGTCCATCTAGAAACAACTCTAACCTCAATATATTCAAGTTTGAATATACCAACCCCTTAAACAATTCACAAAAACAGATATTTGTTTTTAAGTTAACACGTCTTAAGTCCAACTGCCAAAACAAGGACGAGCCCCCGCCTGCCCCACCCCATTACAACTCTCTCTCCCCTGTCCCGTCTGTGCCTAACTCACCCATAAGTGTGTCTCTTGGTGATTTAGCCCCTCGTCCCGCTAAGATCTATGTCCCACTAAACCAGGAATCATCTAGTGCTTTGTCCCTTGTTTGGAGAGCCATTTTTCACCTCCTCTTCTCCTCCAGCGAGGTCAACGAGGGACAAACTCATTGACTTATGCTAAGAGGGATCACGGAAGGATACAGTGTGGACTAATGTGAGCATGATGGGAACATGGTAGGTTTAGTGAATGAAAATAGGAATATAGTGGGCAATTATAGAGGTTGCGTATGGTGAATGGGCTTTGAATAATTGAAAACTGATCATTTTGTCATGGAAATGGTGGAATTTGTGAATAATGATGGGAAACCATTTCTTTCTTCCTACTTCATACTAGAAAAACTGCACGGCATTTTTACTCTTTCAGCGCAAGTAATACAAAAGCCATGTTATAATGCTGTTACCTTACCAAAAAACAGACCTGGAGTTGCGTTTTGTTTCATTCACACATGTTTGAGTAAAGTTGTATTATTAGTCTGTCCACATCTCCAAAGCTCAAAATGCTCTTCCACCTTGTGACATCATATGGTGGTAGTAGTTTAACGTTAACAGCTACTTTTTACCTTTAGATCAGTAGAGATTGGCAACTCCAGGACTGAAATGATCCAAATGACTCTAGTTAAGGCGTGCAGAGTTTAAAAACACAGTGGATCACTTCCTGTATTGCCATATCACATCACAAAGTGGAACAGAGTGTTTTCAGTGTTGAGAAAAAAAATCTGAATATGCAGGGTTGTGTGTTGTTTAACGTGTGTGAATGAACAAAACACAACTCCAGGTATGGTTTTAATGGAGGAATAAATATGCCCTTTAATGGCTGGGTGTGTTAATTGAACCTACATTTTAAGCCAGTGGGTTGGAGTAAAAAAACAAAAGAAAAACGAGAGAGAATGTGCAGTAGCGTATATGACTTACTAGACTTGGTGGGACCACAAATTCGCAGCCACTTCTCCATCAGTCTGCCCCAAGTCAGGTGTGTCTAGCTTAACACACAGTATGTGCAGTGACTGTACACACATTCTGAAGGCAGTTTTTTTCTACAATGTTGTCCGTGAAGGTAATTTGAGTGTTTTTGAAAAGAGCCTTTTTTTTCTATTTTTTGTCCATGTATCAATCAAAAAACAACTTTGAGTAATACGTCCCCTGAAAGAATATTACTACATGTTTCGTTGTCATTAAAAGTCAACTTACATATATAATACATCCCCTTTAATAATACCACATGAAAATAAGACATTGTTGTGTTTGTGCAGATGCCGAAGGCCGCAGGCTGTGTATCCCAGCAGAGCTAGGCTGAAGTACCGCAGCACTGGGTCTGGCTGTGGAGATGCCAGCCGTACCATCCGACAGGCCAGCCATGAGTCCATCGAAGACAGCATGAACAGCTACGGCTCCGAGGGGAAGTGAGTACTGCTATGGGCCTGGTCAAGTCATGGGTTAGTTTTGTTTTAGTATGTTTTTTAGTAAGTACGTTTCATTAAGGGTCCAATCACAACATCAAAACTGGGACTAAACTAAGACTAAACCTGTAATTAAAAAATGCATATGGCAAAATGTATATGACTTGGTAATACCTGTGATTAATATTTATCTTAGTTTTACATCAGTCAAGTGGCAGTTTGTGGAGAAAAAGTTGAAAGAATCAATATTATCCTTTATCGTCTATATTTACTTCAACATAAATCGAACTTCAGAATATGTTTTCGTGAGAGACCTACCCACGTTACATTTTGTTTTTAATCATGCCTGGCATTTAATCCTGATCGGGTCATGGTTTAGTACAGATTTAGTCCTGGTTTTGGTCCTGGTTTGGTCCTGGTTTGGTCTTGGTTTAGTCGACAGTCGTTTGGTCCTTATTTGGACCTGATTAGTTTCTGGTTTACTTTGGTTTGGTCTTGATTTACCTCTAATTTAGTCTTAGTTCAGTCCTGGTTTTGCTTAGGTTTAGACATTATACATAGGCCATCCACAATACAGTGATTATTAACTTAAGTCTGATTTCTTTACTCCATAAGCAAGACCTCCTAAATTTGACTCATTATGTTGTTATTTCAGTTTCATAATCATCACAGTTGGTCACTATGGAAACGTATAGCTGCTCTGTCCTGGTTTGAATTCCTTGAATGCCACGTTAAACCGTTAAAGACGTTGTACATAGCTTTTTCAGCTAAAAAAGTTGAGGAGAGGGGAGGTTGTTTTGATGGAGGAGGTTTGTTTGTTTAAGGGAGTATCCCATAATGCTTTGTGATGTGATGTCACAATCAATTTTTAGCCATGCGACAAGCGCTATTATAAAGCATTTTTATCTATGCAAACCACAAAGTGCACTTTTAGATTGCTAGCTGCTGTGAGCATTAGTGTGACATCAGAACAACGCTTTGGGCTCAGGTTGTGAAAAGCCATCATAAACTCATCATGGTGAATAATTAGGATGTTCAGAATGCATAAGGTAAATGAGGAATAACTTTGAACTGCTGCAAACCGTTTAACAACGAACTTGTTTTTCATGTTTTAAAAATCAGATATAGCGTCTTAAGAGCTAGAATTCTCTTGTGTCAGTCTTGGTCTAGTCTTTTCCAGTTCATTTTTTGGGTCTAGTCTTGATTAAGTCCTAGTTCGGATCCGGCTCGTCCTCATTCCTGCTTTTGTTCTGGTTTAGTTCTATTTCTGGACATTTCTAGGTGAGAACACAATCCAGGACGTTGGACTTAAATGAGTTTTAATCACTGAACAGACAACTCTATGGAGAAACAGAGCACCTCAGGAGAGTAGAGGTGTAGATGAAGGATAAAAGGCAACCAGGCAGTTAAAAGTGCACTTTTCTGGTGAAGGGTCCGCCATCTGCTTGTCTCCATGGAGATGTAATAGCTTTGCATGGAATGTTCCACAGTATGACATCAAACTAATCCATCTCCACTGAGAGAAGCAGGTGACACCATCAGGCCAAGTTACAGGTCAGATCTGTGACGACCGGCGCTTACGGTAAGAATGCACGTATTTCAAGCACAAAACAGTATGCTAGAGTGATGTTTAATGTCATACCGTGGAACATTTCAGGCAAAGCAATGACATCTCTATGGAGGCAAGCAGAAAGCGAACCCAATGCTGAAAATGTACATTGTGCAACTGTAAAAGCACAAGGTAACCTATAAGGAACCAAATGCAAACGCCACACAAAAAGGCTCCTACAGTCCAGGAATCAAACTCAAAACCTGCTCAAAATAGGTCCAAAACCTTACCACTGTGGCATCACTATATATCCACTTTATGCTTTTGTAGCTTGAATGATCTTAAAGGAACAATATGTATCCTGGCTCTTACTACAACCACAAATGAAGCTGGGTTGCCAGATAGAGGACACATACAAGTTTTTCTCATTCTCAGTATATGGACAGACCAAGTGATGTGAAAACTTAGAACCTCTGGACTTTCTTATCAAACTAAAACACGATTTGCTAAAAAAAAATAAGCAAATCCTGCAGCTTGCTAACCAATATTTGGGCAGAGGAGTTGCAATATCTCTCGGTTTGAGTAGTAGTAGTAGTAGTAGTGCCACCACTTTCTGAAGCGATTGAAAAAAAAAAAAAAAGTTCTGTTTATTTATTCTGACAGAGAAGACTTATTGACGCAGTAATTCCAGATATTTTAACCATAAACCAGGTCAACCATCTGTATTTCAACCTCAAAAAATCTCAAACTAATTTAAAATTCTGACTTACTCCAATTCAATTTACAGTCCAAAGATGGCCTCCACATTCGCCTTAACCGCAGCTGTAACGTCCAGTCTTGAGCTCTATATTTGCCTATCCTTCATCCATCGCTTACATAACTGCGCACAGACAGACAGTTGCATCACTCACTCTCCTCCCATGAATATTAATATCTCATTTATTTCGGGAGCTCAAATCCTTATTATAAGCCTGAGGTTGGAGCACTGCTGGATTGTGGCCTTATTCCAAATATGCAAATGTTATTTTTTCTCTTCCTGCATCCGACTTCCTGTTTTGGTTGTCCCATGTTTTGGAGAGGCAAAGATAATAGCTTCCGTATATCCCCCCGGGCGACCAGATATTTGATCATTTGAAGTGTGGCGTTAATGGTTTTTTCCCTTTTGCTGAAGTAAGTATTGGAGCATATGGACCAAACCAACCAAACTCAATTTTGTACTCGGGAATAGACTCGATGCCCAATACTGATTACGATACTGTGACATTATTAAAAAAAACACTCTTTATGTAGACAATAGAATGTGATTTTCAACATTGAATTGTAATACTTAATTTTATATTCCCATGTGGCCTTATATCTGTGTAAACCCTCAGTCGTCCAGGTAGGTTCCATAGTGGTCCATGGCTGTATACTGGTCTATGTGTCTTATACTTATACTTGATACAGCTCAAGATCATTCTAAAGCTATTCCGTCCTGTAAATGTGACTTTTTTTATATATTGATCCTTGCTCAAATGAGTATGTAGTTTTGATACTAGTTTTAGTATCAATTAATATCCGATTTTTAATAACCACAGTGTGAATGCACCCTTTATTCTGGTTTGGCACGGTGTTAGTTCAGGTTAGGTTTTAATCCTTATTTAGTCCTGATTTGATCTTTTAGTCGTTAGTCACTTTGTTCTTATTTGGTCTTGGTTAGTTCTGGTTTATTTTTGGTTTTAGTCCTGGTTTGGTACCTGGTTTGATCCTGTTTTGGTCCTGGTTTGGCCCTGATTTGGTCCTGATTTAGACCAGGTTTAATCCTGGTTTGGTACTGTCTGGTCCTGATTTGGTCCTGGTTTGTTCTTGGTGTTGTCATGCTTTGGTCCTAGTTTAGTCCTGGTTTAATGCTGGTTTGATTGGTTGGGTACTGGTCTCATCTGGTCCTGGTTCGGTCCTGGTTTGATCCTGGTTTGATCCTGGTTTAGTGATCCTGGTTTGGTCCTGGATGTTGTCCTGATGTTTTGATTTGGTCCTAGTTTAGACCAGGTTTAATCCTGGTTGGGTACTGGTCTGGTCCTGGTTTTTGTTTTCCTGGTTTAGTCCTGGTTTGGGTTTGGTCCTGGTTTAGTCCTGGTTTGGTCCTGGTTTGGTCCTGGTTTGGTCCTTGGTCCTGATTTAGTCTTAGTTTAGTCCTGGTTTAGTCCTGATCTGGGTCCTGGTCTGGTCGTGGTTTAATCCTGGTTTGGTCGTGGTTTAATCCTGGTTTGGTACTGATCTGATCCTGATCTGGTCCTGGTTTAATCCTGGTTTGGTGGTCCTGATTTATGGGCCTATTCCAAATATGCAAATGACATTTTTTTTCTTTCCCTGCATCTGACTTCCTGTTTTGGTTGCCTCGTATTTTGGAGAGGCAAAGATAATGGCTTCCGTATATCCCCGGGCGAGAGGATATTTGATCATTTGAAGTATGGCGTTAATGGTTTTTCCCTTTTTCTCTTGGAGATTTAGAAGTAAATATTGGTGCATGCGTGAGCCGTGGGGGTAATCATCCACAGTGGGTAAAGGGTTGGGATAAGGAGACAGGGTTAGGAAAACTGAGGTAAAAAAGAAAGAAAAAAAGAGAATATATCGGTAATGATTTTCGTTTTTTTTCAAATATTGGTATCAGAAAAAATATATATAGACCCTCCCTGTGATTGTAAACTGAATGCCTGGATTATATAGTCTGGTACTGTCCCATACGTCAACTATAATGTAGTTTCAATGGGAGACGTAGCATTAGCCTCCAAAAATCAAAATCTATAAAACGAAACAAAATCAGCATACATGTTACCAACCACGTAACAATCATTTTGTTAAAGCAGGCCTATTATGCAAAATCGACTTTTCACAGCACCGCAATTCCCCACCGTGGAAGTCAGCGGACCTGTTTCGTTTATTAAGTTGTTTTAGAAGAATATTGTGAGTTAAAATGTGTAAATTACAACATAATGATCCACAGGTGTCAACACGATATGTCTGCTATAAATCTAACGTCATGTCAGACAATAATGCACCGAGAATATAGCGTGCTCTCGCTCTGTCTCGGTTTTCTTTCAGCCTACCTATCTCTCTTCTCCCTTTCTTCTGCCCCCCCCACTTCCCCCGGCTGTGTTGCTGATTGAAAAGCTTTGTGATGTCCCCCCTGTGAATAAAACCCAGTCCACAAACAGCGGCCAATCACACTTAGGAGCTCGGTATTGATCTCTCTCTCTTCCTCCCTCTCTTTCTATTGCTCTGTGTGTGTGGGTAACACGCAAACCAACTGACAATGTTTTGCAGTAGTAGTATTAGAGTAGAAGTAGTAGCAGCAGCAGTAGTTGTGGTACTAGTAGTATTATAGATATTTTGCAGCGGTGATGTCATCAACATTCCCTGAGGGGGTGAAGCTAACTGTAGGCATGCTCTGTCTGAGGTTTTGTTAGACTTTAGTCTGAGCTTCATTTTAACACAAGAAGGAAAGAAAGAGAGAAAGAAAGAATTGACTTAGCTGGAACTACAACAGGTGAGATGAGTCGTGTTGCTAAACAAGTCTCTCTCCAGTCAAACATTACGGTCGCAAGCTAGCCAACAGTTTTTCAGTTAGTCACTCTCACCTTTTTGTTGAAAAGCAAACACCTAAACAGGACCATCAATGTTTGTATTGATCACGGGCTCCTGAAAATGTGCCTTTGAGTCTTTTTTTTTTCTCCCTTGAGTTTGTATGCATGTATGCAAATTTATGCATTGTGTCACCATGGTAACTGCTGAACATCCCTACACAGACATACATGCATCAATCCCCAACACGATGCCACTGTAAAGTATCAATTGGCAGTTTTCATATTGCAGAATGTGTGATGTTTCCCCTAGGCCTATTGATTACATTGTGTTTTGCCAGGAAAAATTTACTCATGTTGAACCTGAACATTTCTATAAGTGACTAGTAAACCCAGTGACTTTTTGTATTGCAACAAAAAAAAAAAAAATTATAACAGTATTTATTTTAGCTGCTCATATCTGTATTAAATATTATTGGCCTATAGAATGCTATGACAGTGTTTTTTTCTCTTTTTTTTCCAACAAGGTCTTCAGCAGTACAACCATATTTTAGTAATACACTTTGCATATAGCACCTGTAGGAGAACAAATGGTTCATCTAGAAACCATCTTTTGTGCATTTGGCTAAACTTCAGCATACCAGGAGTGAGGTTTGAACCCAAGGACTACTGCCCATTGGGTCTTAAGTCCAACACCTTAACCACTCAGCCATCCTGGTATCTCCTACGTGTTTGCAATGACCACTTGACCAAGAAGCAGCAAAGTAAAACACCAAAAACAAACTAAATTTTAAAGTCTGCTGTAGGTGGTTCCAGTCACTTGCTGCAGAGAACTGAAATGAGGAGCGGCCAAAAGCTGTGCAGGATTTAGGAATGACCAGGGTAATGTAGCTGTTGGAGCGGAGTGTGCGGCTGGAGCTTTGGATGTTGAGTAGTGAGCCGAGGTAGGATGAGGTTTTACAGATTACAGACTTATAAATGAACAATAACCAGTGTGTTTTTCTTACATAACAACAATTTGACAGAAAGTGATTGTGAACAAATAAGCTTTCAAAAAATAACAGGTTTTGCGTAAAGTTTTACATTTCTAAATATAAAATGAACAATATCTGTGCTGCATCAGAAGTAAAACAGCATAGCAATAATTTTAGTTTTAGTTGCAACTTTTCTGTCACCTGCTTGTCTCCATGGAGATGTTATTACTTCCACACTACAGCTTATCTTCCATTTTTTCTTGCTAAAACATTTTGAACAATCTGTTTTAATATAATTGACTCTTACCCTCCTCTCGTTTGTTCAGTCTCTTTAACGAGCCTTTAGTGAACGATCCAAATGAACATGTGATTTAGCAGGAGCACAATGCATTCTGGGAAATTGAATCAAGCAGCTTCCCGTCAGTGGGCGTCATTTTATTATGTAGAGACGGGCAAATGAACAAATGAAGTTATTGTTAATGTGATGAGCAATTGTCATAAATCATGTTTTCCAGCCAAATGAAGTGAATACAGTTAGACTTATGTGAGCTACAAGAGCCTCATTTACTTTAGCCTTATAATAAGAACTGAGGCTTTTGATTTGCTACGGTCATGTCGAGAGTGAAACAAATCAAAGCATAAATAATCATCATAAAATTAACATTACAACAGAAGAGAGCAGAATAAAAACCTTTCAGTCACACGCACAGCTAAACTGAACTGTTTGGAGCCTGGATTTAAACATTGTCAAAGTAGAGGTCTGGCTCACGTCTTCGGGAAAACTGTACAACCAGAGCTGCTTTAAAGTCTGTTCTCTGAGCCACAGGAGCCAGTGCAGAGACCTGAGCTCAGGACTTATGTGTGAAGTACTTCCTGGGTCTAGTCAGGACCCGAGCAGCGGCGTTCTGGATGTACTGCAGCTGGGTTAATGCTCGTTTGGAGAGGCCAGTGAGCAGACGTTACAGTCGTCTAACCTACTGGAGAACAGGAAGAATTATTCACTTGAACCCATCAGTATGCTGGTATAAAGATGCTCTGACGCAAATGCCCGGTTGTGAATACCACTCAGACTGGTACTTCCTGAATTGGACAATGGTTGAAAGACTTCACACTCAAGTTAAAATGTGATGTATTACAGCAAAGAAAAAAAAGTGTATCTGAGCGGAATGCATAAACAATATCAACATTTGTTACAGGTTAAACCAAATGAGCACTTGTTCATAATGTCAATTTGGATTTTAAAGAGGAGGTATTTTACTTCTATGGGGTAATAACAGCTAACACATGACATACTTAGATCACTCTATTACCTTTTGTTGCTGTGAAAATGCTATGTTCACAGAAAACAACGCAACACAATCAGCGTGCATCTCATTAATGACACTACTGCACATTGTATCAGGTTTGTGAAGTTGTAGTGTACGGTTGTGTATCATGTTTTTGTATTTTTATGGAGAATTGTCATATAGGAGCATGAGTGATGTAGGCTTGTGGACACAGAATCTTATAGTTCAAATCGGGCCCAGGAGAGATCACTGCATTACCCAAACATGCATCTACAATCTCTCCAGGCATGATGTGACTTTTTCTTTGTACATAAATGTATGAAATATATTTGCTGTATTGTTTGGCCCTTTTGTTACTCCAACCCCTTGAGACAGTGGTTGGAAATTAGCCTTTATAATCCAGTTTGTTAACATTCATGTTGTATAAGTCTGTCCATTACCATGCACATAAATAAAAATGTGTTTGATAGAGACATTTCTTTAGCCTATGGTTTAGCATTATGTTCTTTATATACAAGTTAATTCAGCCGGAACGTTCTGAGGTCAGAATTTATAAAGTGCAAGACACCAAATAAAAACAGCCGAGAGAAGAGAAAAAAGCACATCAGACCGGGTGGGTTGGGTCAGAAAAAACGTGCATCACATTGTATTCAGGGCAGGGCAAGGGTTAAATACCACCAATTTAATTTCAAATCTATAGGGACCACATCTAAAGAGTAGTGTAGGTGATATTATATAGGATTACTACAGATTAAGAGGATTTTTGTCATTATATCGATGGGTGCAGATGGCATTGGGATAGTTAAGTTGTGCTCATGTTATCGAATGGGATGATGTCATTATTTCAGTCTATACAGTATATGTATATAACTCATTGGGATATTTGCTAGTTTTGAAAGAAATATCCAAACAAATGTTGAATCTTATCAGTATCGGTTTGTGATTGGCCCTTGAAATTTGCCATATTAAAAAAAAAAAAAAAACAGCCACCAGCGCTTGTTTTGCTTAAAGGAATAGCCGTCCTTCCACCGTGTCGTAACGTTGTTTTCTTAAGTCCACTTTATTCTTCTGCCTTGTTTCATGGTTTGGTAACTCGTCTCTTAAAAACAGAAAGTCTGAATCAGGCGTTAAAATGGGAAAGCAAGTGGATCGGGGAGTCTCAGCTTTACCCTGCGTGTTTTTACTCTAGGCAGGTACAGAGGTTGGCAGAGGACATTTTAAAAGATGACTCCCATCTTCTTAATAATGACTTCCAACTGCTCCCATCAGGGTGCATGTTTAAAGAGCCTCTCTGTAAAACCAAGTGCTACAAAAGCACCTTTGTTCCAGCCACCATACTGTAAGTGCCCTGAGCAACTGATGTTACTATATTTGTTTTATTTATGCCCCTTTGCCATATTTGTACTCTTGTTTTTTTGTTTCTAATGGGGTTTTAGTTCTTTTAGTGTGCACTTTGCTGTTGTTGAATGTGTGAATGAATGAATGAACTGACTCTCTGCCAAACAAAATTTACCTGCTGGTACCAGTAAAGTAACATTAATCTTATAGCCTAAAGTTTTTTCAACTGACAACAATCATGTCCTTGGGGTTGAATAATTGCATCACTTTCTAAAGCTGCTAAAGACAATAATTTGACATTTGTGTATTTATTAAAATGTTGAACAAACCTGCATTTTGGCCACTACATGCTTCCACAGTATTAAACTTACATAACTTTTAAAAAATGTATTTAAAGAAGTTGCAGCTCTGACATGAAACCTGTGCTTATCTGCTTGTCTCCATGGAAATAGAGTTTCAGGTTTAAAGTGATGCTGTGGAACATTGCAACTACTCAAACTTTGACCTTATTCACTCATTTGGGAGAAATATCTAATTCCCATTTTTCTGCCAAGCAAGATTGGGATTAGAGTTGGGATTTATCTTTTTAATAGTATGATTGTGCACATTTAAACACACCGAGGAAACATTTACAACACAAAAAAGTACAAGGTTAGCAGTTTTCATGCAGAATAAGACAAGAGATTTTGTCGTTTGTGGAGGAAATTATAGTACTTCAAAAACTGCACCTTTTGCGATTTGCTAATTGCGTCTATTCAAATTGCTTTTAATCTGCCCTTGCACTTTGTTGAATAAATATAACAATACACCTTCACTAAACGATCAAGCTTAATAGTTATGATTTTCCATTTGGATATTCACAAATTCCTAAATATTCCCAGGACTTTCAAGTACTTCTGCTTTACACTGTAGCCGGGCTAATGTTTGTATTGAGTATTGAGACGCGTGCCAAGTGTTAGTGTGAATAATATACAAAGAGACAATAGAGCGGCTTGGTCTGGTGCCATCAGAGCACTCACTTCTGGACTGGACTAAACCGGGACTGAACCAGGGACACAGAAGGTTGCTTTGCAGAGGGAAATATGCACGAGTACAGTGTTATCAATCTTAAAGCACACCTATTATGCAAATCGACTTTTTAGAGCTTGAAAAAAAACAAAAAAAAAAACAGCTACTCACTAGTGTGGTTTGCAGCTATCCATCAGAGGAGCCTCTTTGTTGTGATGGCGTTTATGGCGGCGTCAGCTCCCGTCTGGCCCCGCGGTTTTCTAACGGGGATGTCAGCGGACTTGTTTCTTTTATTAAGCTGTTGTAAATGTCCAAATTATAACTTAATGATCCACGGGTGTCATAGATTATCACTATAGAGCAGACACAAGCACAATAGGTCTTTTTTTAAAGGTGCACGATGTACCTTTTTCTGGTGGGGGTCTGTCACCTGCTTCTTTCCATAGCAATGTTATTTCGTTTGCCTGGAATGTCCCGCAGTATGGCATTAAACTCATATAAGGTGCTTTAGTTCAGCTGCTTTGTTTCCATATAGAGATGCTGTTTGGTTTGCCGAGAATATTCCGCAGTGTGACATTAAACTTGGCCTTTATAACTTGCTTTAATTCAATTGCTCCGTTTCGATGGGATGTTATGGGGGTTCACTTGGAATGTTACGCAAATGTTACAGACTTTTATTCATACAGAGCTAGGGTTGGTTCGGTCTCTCACTCGTGTCGCCTGCTCTGCTTCTGTGCTGCTTCTTGTGTGGGTTCAGCGTTAACCGGTTTAAAAAATGCATACAAATTAGACAGAAAAAGATTCAAAAATGAGCTCCGGTTCTAACTGTTCACATTAAGGAACCATTCAAGAGCTGGTTCGTTCACAAACCTCACATCTCTAGTCTTTAAATGATATAATGGTCACTGTTTTTCCCTCTTGACAACTGGAATACGCATGTTTAAGTTGGAGATGATGTCATTACGAGTTCAGACCTCCGAGGGGGACTAGAACACAGCGTTAACATTGTACGGCTTAAAACCCCTTAGTCGTCTGGTGTGCGTTGCGGCCTGGTTGTCTGGTGTCTCTAAAGTGGGGTTTATAATAAGCTCTGTGTGGGCAGTTTGGGGACACTTCTGATGAATGGGTTTAGCTCTTGACTCCTTTAACCTACACACATCTGCACACACTCGCCCGGTATCACTGAATATATTATACTCTTTAAAGTCGCTGTGTCAGATTTTTACTCTTAATAAAACAGGACTAGTTCATTTTAAACCGGTTTGCTGTAACTCCATGTTATTCCTCACTTTCTGAACGCATTCTGAACCCCGTGATGAGTTCATAAGCACTTTTCACAATTCTCCAAAGGCACAGCTGTGTTTTGCTGTCAAGTAACTAGCAAGCTAACAGCGCAGCCTTATTTCCTGGTTCACAGATGATGAAACATTTATAATACACAGTGGCTGGATATCACTGAATATGATATATGCTTTTAAAGATATATACAGATTGCTTTTGCACAAGTATATATTACATCTATTTATTGAGTGTAAAATGACAGTTAGAATGTGCTTCAGTAGTAGACCGATGTTTGGTCTAGTATCCTTCTCCAAGTGAGTTATTTCTTTGGGAAATGGGTGGCGACCCAATCACAGCATCATTTAATCCTTACTGAGCATCCTAATTATTCACCATAATGAGTTTCTAAGCTTATCACAACTTTCTTTCTTTGCCAGCGAAGTTTTGCTGCCATGGTAAAGATAACAACAACTAGCATGCTAATATGCACTCCCTGATTATTGGACAATAAAATACTTTACAACAGACGCAGACAGCACACATCAGACTTATTTTTTTCCCTCAAGAGCTGCTTACACAATCTTCAGTTGTTTTTTTGTTTCATCTTTTTTTCTTATATTATATAAGAAACATATTTGCTCAAATAATTACACAATGGTGGCATTTGGAGAGTGTCTGTATTCCACATATTCATAACAAGGCTAACTGTGTGTGTTGTGTGTGTGTTGTGTTGCAGTCTGAACTACAGTGGCATGTGCCTGGCATCTGATGCCCAGTTCAGTGACTTCCTGGACGGGATGGGACCAGCCCAGTTCGTGGGCCGTCAGACGCTAGCGACCACATCTATGGGTAAGAGTAAAGCTAGTGGTTCTCGAAAAGCATTTAAAAAAGTTAATAGGATCACAACTGAATCTAGGTTGAAGTTAGAGTATCATTCTCAGTATCAGTCCATGCCTCATGCGAAAGCTCAGAACCTCCAGAATTCACTCATTGAGCTGCAGAGGCTGCACTAGCACTGATTCATGATTGGTTTAGGTAGTGAGATCAGAGAGAGTCCTTTTAGATCTAAACCACCTGGATTTCAGCATTGAAAGTGACAACCCAAATGAGAGACTCATTCATCATCTTGAAAACCAAGGTCATCAAATTACAGCATAAACTATTTGGCCATCACGTCCTATAAACCAGCATTACAATTGTTACCAGTGAAAGCTACATTTGATTTGAACATCTTTATCTTGGACCTGGAATTTAAAATGAAAAATCTGAATATGATTCTTTTAAATAAAACCAGAACAAAAACAGCACACAAAGGTTTATGGAACAGCAAAGTGTGGTACCCAAAATAGATATGAAACATGAATAGTACCAGACCTGGACTTTCTGTGCCAGTATCAGTAGTGGGCTTTAAACCCATTAGGAACATTTGCCATTGGATCTTAAGTCCAATGCTTTAACCACTCAGCCATCCTGGCACACATGGCCTGTTAAAACACTCAAATGAACTATAAATAGTAGAAAGGAAGATGTGGCACTTTGAATTGGAAGGATTGCAGCCCTATTTTCTCTGCATGTGCTCCAGTGTACAGTACGGTCCGTCCTCTATCTCCAGTGAAGTGTCCTTTCTGGCCCTGCGTTAAACTGGGTCAGTCTGGTCCCAGTCCGGAGCTCGTCCTTGGCCTGGAAACAGTGAAACCAGCTGGACTTGACTCAAGCTTAGCCAATGCTTCACTGTTACATAAACATGCGCCAAAATAACTCCACAAAACTGCATATCCTGTGCCTGAACCTTTTGGAGAAATCTAGAGCAAAGTCCTGGCTGACAATACAGTTTGAAATTTGGGATAGTATTAAAATTTACATCAAATTTATATCTTGTAACTTCAAAAGCTTGATACTACTGAACACATAGTTAATAACGAGAATGGCCGACTTAAGGACCTAAAATACAATGGGAGATGTCCCTCATGGGTTCAAACCGCACTAGAATGTGTCTTTCCTACTTTTTTCTGTATAGTACAGCCAGAACATCTCAGTCCTGCACATTTATTTAAATACGCACAATCATCTTTCACAAATGATGATTGCTTAGTGACTTACAGGGAGGCTGAGATCATAAAAGATTGTGTTCACATTCTAAAATTTGATTATGTCATAATTTCAGATGGCGTGCAGGGCCTATTTAACTCACTGGGAAATGTACTATTCAAACTTTTGTCAACTGTTGAACCTTATCATTGTTAGAGACTGGCTTCACAAATTAATCTTATGGCGTAAAGGTCTTTCAACTGACAACAATCAGGCCTTTAGGCTTTAGGTTTATGGTTGAGATATTTACCAAAAAACAGGTCAACAAATCTGTAATATGACAAAACAGCAAATTCCACCATAGAATTGTTCTCTAGCTCAGTTTGAAACCATAGGGATAATTGTGACATGTGTCTGACTCATGTGTGCCCCCTACAGGTGACGTTGAGATCGGTCTAATGGAGAGGAATGGCTCTTTGGAGGTGGAGGTCGTCCAAGCCCGAGGACTCACGATGAAGCCTGGCTCAAAGTGTCCCCCAGGTGAGCAGTTTGGTGGCCTAATGGTTTAGGTTAATTCAGCAGTGTCCAAACTATGGCCCAGGGGCTAAATGTGGCCCTCAGACCAATTTTTGCTGGCACTCCAATCTCCAGTTGAATTCTCCCACCTGATCATAGGCAGAATGTAGAGCAAATTTACATAATTCTACCTCTATAACCTCAATAACATCTTATTGCATTGTGATACAGACCTCAAATTTGTGTTCCAAGCCTTTTTAAAGGCTTTTAACTCTTAGTAACTCCGTCAAAACAATGTAAAATGCACATAACTGAAAGATTCACTGTGACGAGCACTGCTGTGGCCCTACGCTTCAAATATGTTTCAGTATGTGGCCCTCTGTGAAAAAAGTTTGGACATCCCTGGGTTAAGGTATACATGCAGGAAATGATTCCCCATTTTTACAATCTGATCCCTGCTCCCTACTTATGTCAAGACCACATTAAACTGAGAAAAAAAAACAATCAAATAAAAAGCGCTTCCTCTTATTTGGGTGGGACTTTTCAGCTTCCTTGTATATTCTGAAAACCCATGGATCGTGGGACATCTTTATGAAAAAAAAAAATTTTTAACATTAATCATATTTGTTGGTAAAATTGGTGTTATCCCAGTACACATATATTGTAAAAGCAGCTCTTGGGGCCAAAGTGAGAGACCCTGTGCACTGTCTGCACATTTCAAAAAATGTTTATTGTTCATAAATCAGGAAGTGAGCTGTTAACATGCTAGTTGTTGCTATCATTATCGTGATGGCAAAAAAGGTTGTGAAAACACTTATAAATTCATCACTGTGAGTAATTAGGATGTTCAGAGTACCCTAGGAAAGAGAGGAATACATTTGGACCACTGCAAAGAATTTACAGCAAACTGGTTCTGTTTTTCACCTTTTTTAAGACAATAAAAATCACATAAAGTGCCTTTAACAAAGACAGATGAAATATTGTGCATAAGTTTTTCCTTGGCAATAATTTAGCCCCATTTACAGTCATCAGATGTTGGGTACAAGATGTTACAGTTAATTAGGCTGTTTGTATGAGTCAGTTAATGATGTGAATATATGTGACAGAGCAGACAGCATTGTATAACACCACTCATTAACCACACTTATGTAATACTGAGCAGCAAATCATCTGGATACTTCACCCGCAGGAGGATGCACAAACTCTATTACACAGATGAGTTCGAAGAAAGTGATTAGATCCAGATGAATGGACTCACGCAGAATGAAGAGAACAAAGTGATGTGTTTTGTGAACAGGATCAGTTCTATGTTCAATGTTCAGATTCCCTTTAGAAGTAATAATATTTGTTTTTTTTTATTTGTAGAGCACTTTTAAAAGAAGTTTTACAAGGTGCTGCACACTCATCACATGCAGTAAAGAAACATACAAACATTTGATTGAAACAGCAAACGCTTCAGTGGGAGGCATAGACTGTATAAAGAAGCAGACTAATTGAGTGTGACATCACCCATAGCGTTTGGCTCCAGTCAAATGAAGCTCATCGAGGCTAGTGGTTATAGGGGCGAATGGTGAGACACGCTCCATATTTGAAATTCCAACCGCAAGTATCAACTAAAGAGCCAATCTGAGTTTGAGTTATGGACATAATAGCGAAATAAAAATACCAGGATCACGTAGAACAGATCAATACGGACATTTTAAGACCAAAAATGACGAGTCTGACCGCAGCAGTTCGAGAGAGAGGGGCCGCAGTTTTCTAATGTAAAGTGAATTGGAGTCAGCCCCATGATCACTTCCTATTATATACAGTCTATCAACCCTGATTCAAAACTGCCACCGTCGCACTGGAGATAAATGTTTCTGTCCCATTTTAACTTTGCAGTTTTAAAGATAGAAGTTAACTCATGTACCCTTTTGTTCCAAAATTCAATTCAGTTATATTATACAGCACATTTAAAATACAACTTAAGCTGTCCAAAGTGCTTCACACAAAGTCAACAAAAACAGCTAGACATAAAATACGACACATAAACCATAAATTAATAAAACACCAAGATATCCCACCCAGCTAGAAATGCCACAGAGAAGAGCTGGGTTTTCAGTCTGGTCTTAAATTGAGATGACCTGTCAAACTCTTCTTTTGGCCTGTTTAAGTCTGATGATGTTTGCAAAAGTTGTCAAGTTTTTCATGCTTTCTAAATGGCTGCTTCATTAAGAGCTGATTATGAATGCATGTAATGATTTTCTTGGAGCTAGATCATGATTAAAATTTCATCACAATGTATTTAAACCTAATATGCTGTTGCTTCCTGCTTCATTGGAATTGGTTAAATCCACCTGTCACTCGCTCAGAGCATTGCTGAGGCTGACCAATAGTCATAGTCGTAGGTGTGGGAAGGAAAAAAGTGTCTTTGTTTGAGCGTATGAGCTGCCTTCGAGAGAGAATTTCTATTAAAATACCAATTAAACAGAAATTAAGCCAGTTTCTTCCATTCCATTGAGATAATATGTTTCCACTCATTTGTTACGAAGATAGATGAGTGGTTAAGTCTTCTGGTTTCAAACCCCACTCCTCGTACTTGAACTTAACTAACTGGTGCAAAAAATATGAAGAGACTGTTAAATACTCATTATGCAACATCAGAAATAGAGCACCTACTGAAAAGAGGCGATATTGTAAGGAGACAGAAGTTTGGGGATTTGATGCTTATCTGCTGCCTGGAGTCGCTGACGCCGCTTAAAAGCAGGGAAAGATTTCCACAATTAATGCTAACTTTTATAGGCTATTAAATCTACCTCATCCACAACACTTCTCTGTATACCGAACAGGCCCTTAAGGCATTCATTGTACAGCGGTGTTAAAGCTAGTGGTTTTATTTCGATGCTTCTTACAAAATAGTAGTTGTTTTTTGAGCAAAATTTGAGTACAGGTATATTTTATAAGCAGCTCTTGATGTTTAAATAAGTCATCTGCGTGCTGTCTTCATCTAATTAGAGCATTTCATTGTCCGATAACCACAAAGTGTGCGTTAGCATGCTATTTGTAGTCATTTTTTGACATTTTTATGAAATCAGGTCCTCAGAATGGCAATATCAACAAATGTGTGACGCCACTTCGAACCCATGAATAGAATATGTCGCTTTGATTCGTTCATCGCTATGGCAACTGTGCTAATTTCTCATCACTGTTGTTGATTTCAGCGGCGTACATAAAAGTCTACCTGCTGGAGAACGGGCTGTGTGTGGCCAAGAAGAAGACCAAGAGTGTGAGGAAGAGCCTGGACCCTCTGTACAACCAGCTGCTTGTCTTCAGCCACAGCCCCCAAGGAAAAGTCATGCAGGTAAGACCCCCAAATCACCGTATGTACTATACTACACACACAGGGGGTTACAAGTACTTTTCAGATACTGTACTTTTTACCCCTACTTGAGCAACATATTACATAGTACAGTGTAACAGTGCTCTTACTTGAGTAGCCCCCAAATACTTTTTTTTACTCTCACTTGGATCACTACTTTGTACTTCTACAGCCAAAAACTGAACTCAAGAAAGAAAGAATATTACTTTTCTTTCTTTCTTGAGTTCAGTTTGTGGCTACTCTGCTGACGTTTCACTACACATATGGCATGAATTCGAGGTTTGGGATTGATTACTGTTATTGAATCATTGAGTAAGACACTTCAACACATTTACATCTTATGAATTTACTGAGGAATGAATGACTGTTGAGGTATAAAAGTAACAATTCTGAAGATGGCTTGCGTATACATCTTACTAAAAAGTAGTCTGACTCAAAGAAAATAATAAAAAGGAACTGTTGAGTCCATTGGTGTAGATTGGCAGCCATGTTGAGGATCGTTAGATTGGCTAGACAATGTTATAAATAATTTAATTTATTTGGTCTGGGTTACAAAGGTTCCACTAACCAGACCAGTTGTGGGGTTCAAACCCATGACGGCTACTGTATTAGATGTTAAGTCCAAAGCCTTAACCACTTGCCCATTCTGGTATAGAAAGTCCTTTACTACACGCAGAGGTCTATAGCCTAAACTATAACTCAGATGTTATGTCCAGATAGTTACAAGTACAATACTTGTGTAGTAGTTTACCGAAATACCTTTTGATACTTTTATTTGAAGAATTTATTGAACCATATTCCTTCTTTTTGAGTAGGTTTTGGTTACTCTAAAACCTACTCTGACGACATGAATGGTATGGTTGGAGGTTCAGCATTGCTTACTGTTGCTGGGTCAATGAGCAAGACACTTGATCTCTCTTTGGTGCGTGAGTGGGTTAGTGTGATTGATGGTCACGGGAGGAACCAATGTCGGTGAGGAATCATTGTCCACTTGATCTTAAGTCCAATGTCTTATCTGCTCAGTTATGCTGATGACAAAAAGCACTGTAATTTCCCATCTTTTTTTCTACAATGGTAGGTCTTGGCAATTAATCAAATTTAGTTCAAGATTGTGATTCAGTCATCTCTAATCATCAATGATCTGCCTGGGTCTTTATAAGGGAAAGGTCTACAGCCAATATTCGGTCCGTCAGGTTTATGTCCCTGAAGCCAAAATATTGAAAGCCAGTTTTAGTTTTAAAGTAAAGATCGAATCACATAAAAAAAGGATTGAGCAGTATGAGAAATATGCTATATATAAAATGGCTACTAGTGTGGTCCTTTCTGACAGCGCTGTCTCTGCACACAGATAAAGCTTTGGCGAGTTGTGACAGGAGACTGAGCGGGAGCAGTGGAAAAGTGCATAGACTGAGTTTAATTACTGTGATCTGAAAATAGAAGCGTCACGTGGAGCTGGGCTTTGGCTCTTGTACCAACAGGAAGCAGACTAAGTATCTACATTTCATTAGCGTCTCAGCAAACGTCAATTTTTTTGTTTTTGGGGAAAATACAAAAATAAACTGCCTAATTGCCTTTCAGTGAGATGAAAATCACATTTTTTTGACTAAAAGAATCGAGTTTTGAAATTTTAGTATTGTGTCAATGTTAGTAGAAAAGACAGAGGCAGTTTTTTCAGTCATTATCTTGCATAACTAAAGCATATACCTAAAAAGACTAAACAGGGACTGAAAAGATTATAATACAAGGATTAAAGTAGGAACAAAAAATGGGGCCAATGTTGGACTAAACATGGATTAAATTAGGACTAAAGCAGAGCTGGATCAGTGTTACATTATAGCAGCTCCAAACTGGACAAGGACAGGGGTCAAGGAAGGAAAACCCAGATTAAACATTAAGACTTGTTTTAAACAGTTTTAACCAAGACTAAACTTAGACTAAACCAAGATTAAACCAGGAAGAAACCAGGACTAAACCAAGATTGAACTCGTGTTAAACTATACCAGCTCTAACCTTAAATAAATGATGTCTGCTTGAAATCCGAGTCCCAAACAGTTCAGAACCAAATATTCACGATGTTATGTTATTTTGTCAAATTCAGGATAATCAAAGCATTGTTTCTGACAGATCCAGTGTCTAAACTATCTATAATGATGAGATTTGGTTTTGATACTTTTGACCTCTCTCGTTGCGTTGTCTTTGAGAAGGCTGCTTCTTTCCAATCAGCGTCTGTCCTTTATGGTTAATGTGTCTCCTGTCCTCGGATAACATAAAATCCTGTGTATAAATCACACAGAGATTTAGACTGTGAGAATGGTGAAATGTGTTCTTGAGAAACATAAGGACATTTGGGGACATTTATTTTGTCATGGGTTAAGTTTAAGATGCAAGTCTCAAAGTACTGTTTGCAAATGTGTAAATGTACCAGAATAAGTACTGGTCTAATTGAGCTGACGGTCTTATGGTGTTATAATGTTTCCTTGTCAAAAATCATACTTAATGTTAATGTGACATCAGAAGAACCTGTTATCAGGCTACCAGGAGCGGGGTTTGAACCCATGAGGGCTATTGTCCATATCCATTGAATCTTAAGTCCAATTCTTAAGTCCAATGCCTTAACCTCTGGCCATCCTGGTAAATGGGAAACAGACAAATTCATGAAGCCAGAAAAAACCAAAGAAAACATTAATTTTATTCTTCATGCTGGATCTGATGCAAGGCAAAAGTCCATGGAAAATTATCAAAATTTTATGAAAAGTCTATAAAGATTAAGAGATTTTGTGCCAAATTTCGCAGTGAATAAAGCCCATTGAGTAAAATTGTGAGTAAAACTGTGAGTCTAAATGTGAGAAGCTTTATTTTGACAATATGCGATGATTTCAACATTTGTGTTTCTTGTCCTTCCAATTACATTAACTGTTCATGTTACATCCTCACTGTTACTGTTACTCTTACAATTGCTCTTCTTGAGTAGTAATTTCCCAACACTTCTCATACTTCAGTAGTTTATTATTATTATTAATTGGCCCACTACTTTGTACTTTTACTCAAGTAATATTAGTTTGAAGTTACTCTTATTTGAGTAAAATATCTGGCTACTCCTCTCACCTCTAGTCAATTTGACCCAAAAGATGCTGCTTCTTCTGATTCTCAAGCTGCACCTAGCGTGAGTGTGACCATTTTAAAAGTTGACTCATTTTCACACAAGTTTTTGAAGATAAAAATACAGTGTCCTAGATTTGCGTGGCTTTGAAAACTGGAGCACTTTGACAAATCGATTTCAGGTCGAGAAAAAGTGGTCTTGAAGAGAGAATGCCACTAGCGGTGACTGAGAGACAGAGGTGAAAAAACCTGAACTCCTTCCAAAAGATTCAAACAAAGAGTCATTTAGTATAAAAATAAAGACACTTTTTGCACATTGCACATTTTATTTAGAGTAAATCAAAATATAGTTTGAAAATGGATCAAAATAAATACACTGCCAGTCATAATGATGAAACGCTTCAGTTGGACAGTTGGGTTTGAAGGTTTCACTATAGTAACACATTGTCTGCAGGATGGCCGAGTGGCTTAAGGTGTTGGACTTTAGATCCAACGTACAATAGCCCTTGTGAGGTCAAACCCAGTCCTGGTTAACAGTAATTTAGGTTTACATTCCAAAGCTGCAAAGATCACCTGAATACTTCAACCCTGCGCCAGAAAAGTTACATAATGCACCTTTAACAGAGCAGAAGGCTAAATCCAATTAAGCATTAAAGCATGTTTGACCTCCTAGCACTAGTTATCTTCACTGATCACTGTAAATCTAAAGATATAAATGCACTTTCTCATTCACCATGGCCACTGTGTAAAGTAAACTATTCGTCTTTGGGTGTTAAACATATGTGCTCCAGGTTTGGTTATGATGAGGAAACAACATAGATATAACATAGATCAGAAAATTGTGTAATATAGGCCCTAAATTCAGTGCTCTCTGCAAAAATAACCAACACTCCTATGCTCATCTCAAAAAAGAACCATTGTCAAAACGTCTCTTCTAAAAATACTGCACCTGTCTTAAAAAAAACAGTTTTCAGATGATCAGCCAGGAAATATTTTTAGTCCAACCTAAAAACAATCTCTTTTATATTCCAGTCTGGCCTCTCACTCTCACAAAGGCACGAGATAGAAACTGTAGTTGAACCCTGACAGACGCGTGTTCTTGAGAGATGGCGGAGAGGATCGAAATGGATTTGCGTCCAGATGGAAATGGTGGCAGAGTCGTTAGTATTCAAGTGGTGATCTCGGCTAGATCGATTGTTGTGTCTCGTTCTCAAAGCAGACGGAGGGACATGTGACACGGGACATGAGAGGAGACGGGGTGAGAGGTGTACAAGACAGATAAAAATCTTCCCAGTTAGACGTGAAAGAAGACCTATTGTGCTACTCTGCGATATAGTTATAATCTATGATACCTCTGATTTATTACGTCATAATTCGGACATTTGAAATTGCATTTAAAACAGCTTAATAAAATTTGTTTGCTGACTTCTGGGTTGAAAAATCGCGGTGCCCAATAGGAGCTGATTTCCGTCTGCCCCTTTACTGTATACCCCACCTATCGGCAAATCACGCGAACAAGCAACAGATTTAGATTTTCATTTATGGTAAAAATTAGTACAAAGGCAGCAGAGAGAAGAGGGCATGCACTGTGGTGGTGAAAACAAGGGGTTGATCAGAACCATGACGTCTTGAATACAGGAGTGTAGAGATTACTCAAAAAGCACGAAAGCATCAAACAACTAAATACAAGTTTGAAACAACTATAACATGGGTAAAATCTCTGAGGAATAGATTTTGTATAGGTCTCTTTTAATACTTATTGAAGGATCATAATCATATGATAAAAAATCTGAGTTTTACTCTATGTCAGAACTAGTTTAAGACCACATGGTACTACTAATGTATTTATTTGTTGAAAATTTTTAAACATAAGTGTTTTTTGTTTTTTTTTATTTATTTTTTTTTTAATCTGGTATCAGGTATGACACCTTAGTATCAAAACAGTTCTGTGTGATTTAATTCCCTCCATATACTTTTGTTCAGATTATTTAGCACCAAAATTGCCTTTATGGATACCATCTGTTAATGGCCTAACACCCAATACATGCTAGGCTAATACCTCTTTTGCTGATCACCCCTTTGCACACTGTTGCTGCTGTTTGCTTGTTTGTCCAAGTGATGGATGGTTTATTTTATTTTAATGTAGTTTTTTTTTTTTCTGGTTAAGCTGAGAAGAAAGCTATGTACAACACATAAAGACTGAGACAGTGCAGGTGAGGACGCTTGTGTCTTAAAGCTAATTTACCTGAAACGTCCTTTGGTATTTTCTAAGCTAAAGCTTTACTTATTGTCATGCTGTTTTTATATGTGGTGAAGCGAGATCACATCACTTCATATCAATTTTGTTTTTTAAAAGAAAAAATAAAAGATCGGTCAATATGGGAGGCGGGGAAATAGCACATATTAATGACTATCGGTAACAGTTACAACGTTAAGATGCTATTTCTTGCAAATTCTCTCTGTTATTTTGCAGTATGACCCAGCCTTAGATACACACTTTTATTTCTGATTATATTTATGCCTTTTTATCATCCCATTCATTACTCATAATCCTTAATGCTGGCTTACCTCAAGGGTGTGTTCCTGTCCCACTACTGTACAAACTGCTGACACTGGACTATAGAAGACACAGTGATTCTAATCTCGTAGTGCAGTTTGCAGATGACATAACCAAAAAAGCTTGGCCAAGATGTCAAATATAACAATTAAACTCACCTGGATGATATAGTTATGCTTGCACATCCCGATATTATTTAGAAATTATTACAAATTTTAACTTTTTCTTTCATTTTCAGGTAATTGTGTGGGGCAACTATGGACGCATGGACAGGAAGTGCTTCATGGGTGTGGCTCGGATCCTGTTGGAGGAGCTGGACCTGAGCTCGATGGTAATTGGCTGGTACAAGCTGTTCCCTACCTCCTCAATGGTCGAGCCCACGATGGCCCCCCTAATACGCCAGTCCTCCTCACAGATGTCTTTGGAGAGCAACATTCCCTGCTGTGAAAGATCCTAAAAACATGTTACATCGACATTTTACACGATCTTAGCTTTGTACTAAGAGAAATATGTAGCGCTGCGTTTGCAACAGGCAGCATGTCCAGTCATTTAAACCAGAAATAAATGGATTTTTGGGACTGACTACAGACTTTAACGCTACATTTTGGAAAATTTTGGAAACTATGCCAAGGCAATATGGAGAAACATATTGCGCTGTTACCTGAAGATGGACAGTATGCATTGGACAAATTGGAAACTTGTACACTTTTACTGTAAGACTGTTTTTCGAACTTCATTATAGAGCTATTTATTATTTGAATGTTTTGCCATATTTAATATTGTAAATATGAAAGCAAGCCGCCTCTCCCTCCTTTGAAATGATATGACAGTAAAAGTCAAGGTCGAATGGGAGAACTGGTATTAACTAACTTGAGTTTCGTCAGGTTTTGCATTAGTAAAATGGCTTCAAATGGAGATTAATACCTAATTTATAAACAATTGTATCCTCATTATTGAAAAACAAAAAATACAATAAAAATCTAGGAACAATAGCCTTAAAGAAGACACATTATTGTGGCTTTAATTCCCTTTTGAATATGCTTTTTGTCATCTTGGGATAAGTATTTCACATTTTCTAATATGTACATTTGGAAAATATGCTTCATAAACTTCACCTCTGTTTCCAATGAGGTATTTAAATGTCAGCAACGGGACTGAACAATGGCAAAATGAACAGATGAGGTCCTTATCCCACGTGAATGCTATGCTAATAGAGCCATGCATTCACTGTGAACACAATTTAACCGTAGAATGAGCCCGTTGATGGTTTATGGGCTTACAGACAGTGTCTGGATGTTTACTTGTGACGCAACAATCCACACAAAATGCAAACAGAGCATTTTTGAGGTTTGGAAAAGATGACTTTGAATTAACAGATTAATGAAACAAGCGGGAATGAAGCAGAAATACAACTCGAGGTTATTTTTGATCAGGGACAACAGTAAAACATGGTCAAAAACTCAGAAAAAGTCTGTTTTCGCAGATGTGTTAACATTTAAATGCGACCCCTTAAGTGCTAACATATTTTTAGAGAAACAGTTTAATACAGTCTGATCAAGACCAAAAATGCCAATGTTTTTACTAAATGGTTGGTCTAAATAGCTTAGATCAAAGCATTTGTATTGAATGTATTTTGTCACTAAATCGAAAATGAACATGGCTCCCTAAAAATATAAAAATAAGGATTAATATCATATGCTATGTCGTTTCAACGTTTAGCTAAGATGCTCAATTTTTCGCACTGAAAGGCCAACTGGATAGATGTTGGTAGTATGCAAATTATAAATACTGAGGGGTATGCATGAATAATAACGATTCTATTGAGAATAATTCAAGATTTAAAATGCAAGAGAGTTTTGCATGTAATTAGCATGAAATGGAATCCATCAAAATACAGCGATTGGTTTTTAAAAGTGCAAAATCATGACACTGTTTTCATAATCGCTGAATTTTAATTGTCTTCAGAAAATTATGAGGATAGTTACAATGAATCAAGGACTGAACTTTTCTGAAAATCCTTGACATAACTAAAGGCACTGTACAGTTTAAAAAAAAAAACAAAAAAACTGGAAAAATGGCTAGTTCATTTAAACGGTTTAGGATGGTCCAAAGTTATTCCTCACTTACCTTACGCATTCTGGGCATCCTAATTATTCACAATGATGAGTTTATAAGCACTTTTCACTACTTTCAGAAGCCAGAGCAAAGTTTTGTCGCCATGGTAAAGCAACAACTAACATGCTAGCGGTGCGCTTCCCGATTATCGGTCAATAACACGTTTTCTAATTAGATGTGGACACATTTTGCTCAAATACATGGAAAAAAATCGGGGACAGGCCCTTGAATACAACCAGGTGTAAATACAAAAAAAAGGATTCCCAATATAGTCTGTCTTTAAGGCTATGGATATAACAGATTATCACAAATTAGCTTAATCTAGCTTAAATGCACACTGAGAGCGATAATCTGGAACATATCCTGCTTCTTCAGACCTAACCCGATGTTACAAGAATAGAACAGTCACATAACATTCCCTATTGTTGAAATAATGACACTTTACTTTGTGCCAATCTCCTACCGCCAGTGTCTTCTTTTACGCCATTGTTAGCTAAACGTGTTAGGAACAAAACACGTGAGGACCATTTTTTTTTTTTTTTTTTTCAAAATTGCAGGCTTTGATTTTCAAGAACACCAGTGATTAGCCACAATACGAGACAAAGGGAGAGGCGGTAAGAAGTTGACAAGCAGGAAGCTAGCATTTCTGTAGTTTCATGAAAATAATTTGTTGGTAAGAAGTTGCGGGATAAAGTGGAATATTGTGCTCACTGTATGGACCATTGCAGTTTTATCATGTGAAATCTATGTTTTTTTTTAGCACTTTTTTGATTTGTAAAGTGGTATTCTGGGTGTTTTGAATAAGGCTGGATCTGGTACTCATGGGTAAGGGTTGTCAAAAGTCAAAAATCAGATATTAAAACCAATAGCGAAACTAGATATTAAAAAAAGTTACATTCTCAGGACAGAAAAGAACTTTTCCTGAAAAGATTTGGAATGATGTTGAGCTGTATCAGAACAAGTATAAGACATATAGACTAGTATACGCCCATGGACCACTATGGAACCTACCTGGACGACTCAGGATTACACAGATATAAGACCATGTGGTAATATAAAAAAAAAAAAATAAAATAATAAAAAAAAATACTACAATTTAATGTTGAAAATTACATCCTATTGTCTAAATAAAGAGTTTTTTTTACTTTTATTTTATTTTTTTTTTTATTATCATTGTGGTATCCGAGTTGGTATTGATTATTGATACTGAAATCGAGTTTGACATGTTAGTATCGTGACAATTTTTTTAGTATGAATGTGTTACAGAGAAGCAAAGTCTGATTGTGAAATGTGTCCATTAACCTCTTATGCATTCCTTACCTTACATGTATATTATAATGCAGTATTCTTACACTAAATGCGTATAATGGTAGTATATATATTTGTTTACAGTAATCCTAAATGCTTTTAATGAAGATTTAAGATTTAAAATAGGGAGTTGCAAAGAAATGTCCATACAAACTACAGCTTTCCAGCCTCCTTCAAAACCCCAGAAAATCATTCATTGTCTTTTGAAATGTAAATATTGCTGTTTCTGTCTTTTTGGAGTGAGCCAAAGTTACTGTATAGTTTATTATTGAAACTTAAAGGAGAGAGCCGATATCAATGCTAGTTACCATAAGATTGTAGCATTAGCCAGTAGCATGATTGACTCATTAATTTAGCAAATAAGCATGAGCTAATATATGCCGGATATCAACATGTAGCAATGAAATCTGATATGATGGTATGGGATATTTTATGCTAAAAACTTTATTGAGAACAAAACAAAGCTTTTTCAAGCCATCAAAAAGACAACTATAACATTTCTCTATTGTACTATTATGTAACTGAAATTTGTAGAGATTTAAATGTGTCTTGAGTTCTCCGTAGCAGAGGTGCAGGGATGTTTTAAGTCCAAACTGGTTTGCTACATTCTGTAAAGCAATAATGAAGCCATCGTCATCAACACTGGAGACACAGCTATGAGAAAATGACACATTTAGACAAGACACACATGTCACATGACTCAGCTCTACCTGTCCGTGTGCAAAACACCCACATGCTGTGTAAGAGGATATGCTCACATGATTACTGGTGAAAGGGCTGTGGGTGCAGTTTGGCACACATTTGTCAGTCTGTCCCAGGGCAGTTGTGGATAAAGTGGGCCGATGTGGTATTCCTCTGGAATCTAAAATAATTTGTTACGTGTTTGTGTGAACATACAGCCATATAATGCTCTGCTATTTCCATTGTTCCTCATGAGTGTGTTCAAAAACTCAAATCTGATGCACTGAGGACAATAAGGGAATGACACATGGGCACACAGAATGGGACAATGTTAAAAAAAATCTGTATGGAGTATTGGTATCGAGTATCAGCTTCGTTCGATACAGTTCCAGTATCGATGTCGATGTAGTTGTGGGCACAGTAGTGAGTTACTAATCAAATGAATAATGCATCAAACTGTACAAAAAGTGTAATTACGATAACTAATTATAATGGAAAAGAGGCAAATGTTATGTTTGAAAATGAAACAAGATCTGACAATGAATGTCTAAATTTGTGAATTTTCCCAGTGTACTATTGTCATATCCCCAGTGAAATCTCATTAACATCTTAATCTGGTTTATTTCAGGGAGAGTGTTATGTAACTAAAGCTAAATGTTAAATTATGTCTCTTTCTTTATGGAAATGATAAAAATACAGCTATATATCTATATTCAAATTATTGTACAAGTCTTTTCTTTCTGTGACTTGAAGAATGTGAACTGTCTCTGTTTTTTGTGCCAAACATTTTGAGGGCTGATTTTTAAATTAAGGACCAATGAAAGTGAATGGTTTACACAGATGACGTTGCTAAGTCAAAACGCTCAAACTGCCTTGAAATTGACACCCATGTAATAAAATCGCATTCGCTTTCAATGTGATTGTGACAGTGTATAATGTTTTGAAGCTTGTGAAGAGCAGGGGTCTGATTTATAAAGCATGTAGGTGCAAAAATGCTGTAAGAAAACTTTAGACGTTAAGCTAAATTAATGTGCAAAAACTCTGATGATGAGTCCGCATTCCACTTCAGGTTTTATAAATGAGACCTAAGAGCATTATATAAATATATATATGGATTGGGGTAATGTCAAATGTCAATGATAGTGTATTTTTAGACAAAAGAAAATAATTGCGTGTGTGTTACGAAAGACTGTAGCGCTACTGGTCAAAGCTAATGGTTTCTGAAAATATCCCCTAATTTTCAAGAAAGCTCTCTGGCTTTCGTCCTGTCACATACAGATGCAGCCAGAACTGTCCAAATGCAAAATCTATAAATAAAAAAGCTACATTTTAAAGGCGAATGTTCTGAAGGATACGTTACATGCTTGTTTCCATGGAGATGTTATAGCTTCGAGTGGACAGTTATGCCATTAAACCTGTGTGTGCCTCCATGGAGACAAGCCACCAGGCCAAGTTACAGGTCAGCTCTGTGGAGATGTCATAATGCATGCTTCTTTTTCAGCAGTAAAACCCCTGTAATTTACAAAATGCAAGCTAGATACGTTAAATTACATACTGTGGAATACAGAATCCCAGACGAAGCAATCACATCTTCATGGAGACAAGCATCAGAGGAGTTATATAGTACTGTTGTGATGTTACTCAGCCATAACATTTTATCATAGCCAAAGCTTTGTCCATTTTCTCTAAAGTCTATTGTATGAAAGTCTTTGAAAGAGCTATTGTAGATGTCAACATTATCAGCACCAAACGTCTGTGTTTTTGCATTGCCCTTCTGTCGTCTGCCGCTCTTTGTCAACTCTAACTGTATAATTGTAATGTAAGTAGAGGCCTTAAACTCCTTTTGTCAGGGCTAAGGACTACGAAACGTCTCTCAAAGTAATCAAATGACGCAAAAACGTTTTTTCCAGTGTCGCCATTTCAACCTAATTCTACCTTTGTCTGTATATTTGGGTACACAAACTGCCCGCTTCTTGCTGTGGGCTGGATTAAAACTGAGCAAAAACTGTTTTCTGCTGAGTAGATGTTCAAAAATGATGAGCTGTTTCTTTTTGAGAAGTTATTTTATAAATGTAGACAAAAACATTACCTTATGGATGTATGCTCATTGTATTGTTGTTCTAAAATGAATAGATAAATGAGAAACCACATCTGGAGTCTGTCTTTTTTTAAACTGAGTGATGCATTGTGGGACTAAATGTGGGGGGGTGGAATATAGAGAAACTAAAAATAACAATAACTTCACAAAATTGTAACTTGTGGGCTCCCTCAAGGATCAGATTTAGGTCCCAAACTATTTTTATCTTACATAATTTACTTAAAGATATATGTAACTTTTGTATTGATATCCAATATTATTGCTTTGCCTTGAATGTGTCAGAACATGGCATTAAGAAGTAACACCACAAGGCCAAGTTACAGGTCAGATCTGTGGAGAGATGAAGAGTGTGTAGCAATAAGCAATAAAAACACCTGTATGAATAAAGCCAAATAGATCTGTTCAAAATCGCACAGTGGATCATCCAAGCAAAGCGATAACATCTCCATGGAGACAAGCAGGTAGTTACATTATGCCCCTTAAATTTGTATCAAAAGTATTCTCTAATGTTACATTTATGATGCTTTGTTAATACAACCATATAACCAACAAGGCTTTTGCGTTAATGTGAGATAACATTAGGCACAGTAAGGTCAAACATTCACACATATAATCAGATCTGTCATTGACCTTTACTCACTTTTTTCCCCATATATTTCAGAATTTGTCTTGCCCCATTAAAGATATATTGTACAAGCAGCTCTTCAGGTCAAAATAAGTCAGCTGTGTACTGTCTGCAACTAATTGTAAATTGTAAAGTGCTCTATTGTGCGATACTCCGGAAGTTCTTGGTTAGCATGCTAGTTGTAGTAGTACTCATTGTGGTAAATTATTAGGATGCTCAGAGTGCGTAAGGTAAGTGATGAACAGCTTTGGACCACTGCAAACCGTTTAAATGAACAAATTCTGTTTTGGATGTTTTTAAGGAAGTAAAAATCTGGTACAGCACCTTTAAAGACAATGAACAACAACTGTTTTAGTGTTTTGCTCAGTTGTTCAAATGTAGCTTTCGGGACACATTTGTTGTTTAAAAAAAGAGAAAAAAGGGATTCATCATCAACACACTTTTGATTTTAGTTAAAGATTTTTGGAGCGCAATCATATAAACCAGAAACCTGTATATAAACATATAATACAGCCTTCACCAGTCATCCGCCATGACTGAACAGGCAGCAGCGAGGGGAGCTAGGAGAATGAAATGAGTTTTCACAGATGATTTCTGCACTTCTCCCCAAGGGGCTCCTATTCCACCGGAGGAGCCCGAGGTAAAGTCAGGACGCGACAAATGGACTATGTCAAGTACCACAAGAAAAATATTCCACTACCAACAGAACTTTAAAGTGCACTTTATTGTCCCTGTAGGGGAATTTGTCCTTGGAGTTTGACCCTTTGTGCAGTTCCGCTGGGACAACCTGTTTGGAGAAATGGGAGACAGCAATGCGGCATTCAGAGACCCACCTCCAGATCTTGATGGGTGGGTCTATGGTTTTTACCAGCCAGCAGGAGAGGGAGTAGGTAGGTCTTGTACATGTAACCTTGTCTGTTTGCTTGCTCACATTGAAATAAATCTGTGAAAATGCATCTCTGACCTTGATTTTGTTATGTTGTACAGTGTAAACTACATACCCATGGTGCCCAAAGTGACAATTTAAGTTATGTTTAGTTCTAAGTTTGCTCACCACTTTTGTTTGTTGGTTTTCACTGACAAATATTCACTACAAAGGTCTTTCAGTCATTCCATCATTGGTGAAGAGATTTAAAGGGTCCACATTATGCTATTTTCTGATCTGTGTTGCAATGTTGTTTCCTCACCAAAAAAAACACTTAATTCAAAACTGCAGCGTCATGACATCACGAGGTGGAACAGAGCATTTTGAGTGTTGGAGATAAAACAGAGTAATAATAAAGAGTTGCTCAAACATGTGTGAATGAAACAAAACATGATTTTGTGCGTATTTTTGATGAGATAAGAGCAGTCTGACATTTAAAGTTTAAAGCTCAAGAGTCAATTTTGCGTAATATAATTGTGTACAGGGTTAACTACTCTGTGATGGCCAATCAGTATGTGAAAGTGATGCTTTATAGTCCTGAACTACTCTATAACACTGATGAATATACCATAATTATCCAATGGGAGGCTCCAACCCATTTACTATAACACATTTAGGGAGGTAACCTTTATGGCCATGGGCAGTGTATCAGTACTTGTAGGAGCACTGTGTAACTTTTCCAGGGCAGGATACTTTCACCTGCTTGTCTCCATAAAGATGTTATTGGTGTGTCTGGAATGTTCCACTGTTTGGCATTAAGCATCCACAGAGTAACATTTAACTTCTCCATGGAAACAAGCAGTTGACATCACAGGTCTTTCGTGAACAGACAATCTTACTCACAATACGAACGCATTCTTCTCAAGTTATGTTTAAATCCATAGTGTGCCTTTAACTAAACCATAGACTGTATATAAATGGACATAGCTAACCTGCTAGTCGCTGCGTTCCAAATAGGAAGTGAGCGTGGGCACACTTTCGGCTCCATCGACTCTGGCTCCAATTCACTTTACACTGGAAAACTGCCGCCCCTCTCTCTGTAACTGCAGGAGTGAGCATTGTCATTCTGATCTTAAAACGTTCACATTCATCCACTTTACATGATCCTGGTATTTCACTACTTTGTCCGTAAATCAAGATATGAACATTAATAACAGACAAATCAGGTGCCTTCTTTCCCTGAGGTTGCTCCTGCTAGCGTTAGAAACAGATTTGATTGACAGCGTTGCTAAGCGCCCGCTCCCTGCAAAACCAGCAGTGCGGACAGGAAGGGGCGTGACCTTCAATGGTCTCACTCCGGATTCGCTCTTCGGTTGCTATGATAGTCGCGGTCTAAATTTGTAATATGGAACTTGGCTCCAAATTCGCCGCTATAGCTGCTAGCCTCGATGAGCTTCATTTGACTGGAGCCGAACGCTATGGGTGACACCACACTTGCTTAGTCTATGAAGCAAACATAAAAACTGTATTAGGTGAACTACTTAGCTTTACCTAAATATTGCCCCTTGAGATTTTGACCTAGTTAGATCATAAAATATGTAACAAACTAAAAAAAATCACTCTAAATCTGTCATGATCCACGTTTTCCTGCCCTTTTTGTGCCTCCTGTGTCCTCCTCTCCCCCTCCCTCACCTGCCTGCCTCCGGAGCTGGGCGGAGCACCTGCAGCCCATCAGCGCTGATCAGCACCACCTGCGGCGGATAAGAGGGGCCAACTCCAGTCACTCGGCTCTAGGTCGTCCGTGTGTCTACTCTACTCCTGCTTTTTGAATACTGTACTTACCTTTTTCTTGTGACTCATTGGATTTTTGCTACTTCTCCAGATCCCTGCTCTCTGGATCGTCCCAGCTCCCGCACCTCTGGCTCCACTCCCGTTCCTGCCTCATCATCCCGGTACAGTCCTGTCTTTGTCTCCCGTCACCTTGGCTCTTACCTGCACTCTGCTCCGGCTCCCGCTCCCTGGATCTTACCTGCTTCTCGTCCCTGGCTCCGTTCCCGCTCCCGTGTCTCCGGATCCTGTCCTGCTCTCCATCTCCTGCTCCCGCTCACGCCTCGTCCCCGCCTGACTACCATTGTTGTTGAATATTTATACATTATTGTAAATAAACACTGTTAAACCGCTCCCGAGTTCTGTACATTTGGCCCACCTTTCTCACCCGTTACAACAAAATCTTTGCGCATTACTATTCAAAGAGCATTTAATCTTTGTCTGGATAAGTTTTGATAGCGCTCTTTTGTCTGCTGTCTATCGGCTGTGAGTGGGTAGATACAGTCTCTCTGGTTTCCTCACAGACTGGGTCCCAGGGCGGTCCATCTGCTCAGCTCCTCCAGAGTAGACCACACTCCATTCACACATTACACAAGTGCATGCATTTTCTGGTTGGATAATTCAGAATCCAATCCAAAACTGTGTATGTGTGTTAGAAAACTTTTAAAGTGTCTCTTCTGGGGTGTCTGCAGAAGTTTTACATAATAGTTTTATTGTATACCAGATGCCCTGTCTTAAACAAGTCCCTCTCTCCAGGCATGGAGTTAGAGCAAGAAGATGTGGAGTGGTTCTCAAACACACCAAGTACGTGCCTGGCCTATACCCACTTCCTAGTTGAAAGAAAGTAGGTATAGACACACCCTGAAAGCGCCCCATTTCTTCCATTCTGAGTCTCAGTTGAGCCAATAAGAGAGTCATGTCCTGTGTGTGAGAGGGTTTTGTAGTTTTTCGCAGATGCTACTATAGCTAATGCAGCATTAGGCCTGGCTGTGTGGTTTGAAAATCATATCATCATCATTATCATGCAAAATAAAACTTAGGTGACAGTTCACACCTTGGGGAAGTTCAATAACAGATGCCTGTTACTGTAGGGTGTTCAGTGTAATTGGCTTCGTTCTTCAAACAGAACCCTGTCAGACCTGAAGAAGCTGTGTGGATGGGTGGCAAAATGTATTAACTCCAAAAACCTTTATCGAGTTGACAAATTTATGACATTACTGGCAAATCTAAATTGTTTCTTTTTTTTTTTTTTTCTCAACATACAAGCTTTCACATGAAAACAACGATCAAAATGTTTAAATGTATTAAATAACTGTATATAATGGTATTTTTTTTTTTTTATATTATAATAAAAATAATATTAAAAAATGTAAATAATAAAAATAATGATAATTAAATGTGTATAAATATTTTATAATATTTAAAATTATCCGATCTACACCAAAAGTTGTTTTATAAATTCCTTCTTTCAACTTGCATCCATAGATTCATAAGGGGCCATTGTAATTTCAAAGGTTGTTTTCTCAAAATGCATTTTTCTCCCATAGGGACATAAACATCACCCCTTAAAGTAGCACTGACGCACACCAAACTTTAGAATCTTTCACAAAAAATAAAAATGAAAAAATGTTTCTATCTAATCCATAACTTGAAATGTATTTCTGTTTACCTGCAGTGTCTTGCCTTGAATTGTCTTTTGAAACGGACCCTACTTGATCGACTTAGACATTACACAGACTTCCATACATGAACATCATTCAAGGTTTATTACCTGAAATAGGCTACCAAAGCAACTGTTTTCCCAACCGCAATATATTAAAAATCCTGAATCAATCGTCATAAGTCATCTTTAAAATGCAAATTCCAAGCCGCTGGTGCAGGGACAAGGAAAACAGAGGCGATCCGTTGGCGTATTTTCATTGGATTTGAGGGTCAGCTGCTGAAGACATCCAAAGCTAAACCCATACACTCTAGCTCTGCCTCTCATCCGCTCACTGTGTCTGTGGCATCTCTCCAAAAGGCTGCTGCCGCCCAGGATCCAATTCAATTAAGCTCCGTTACTCCCAACACCAACACGAACGCTCCAGGACTGAAGCCAGAGCGACGTGAGGTTATGGGGAAGAGGAGAGCAGAGAGGAGACTAAAAGAGACCGAAATACTGTGGGGAAGTAGTTACAGGAATGAATGTCTCCAAACACAGTTAATTAATATTGATTTGGTTGTTACAATTTAGCAAGTTTTGGATGTGTTTGCTGAATTTTCAGAGTCTTCATTAATAAACAGTTTGGTGGAATTTGTTTTCAGTACAGCACGGAAAAGGAAACGCCAACTGTGTCAACAACATAACACAGCATGTTTTAGTTGTTTCTTTTTCTCATGTACCTTCTCAAAGTTGTATGTAGAGTGATTCATAAATGTTTGCGTAATCTCTCAAGACGTCATTGCTCCGATCAACCGCCTTTTCACTGCCACCAGTACACACCCACTGCTCTGTTCTAACTTCATTCATCAATTTTATCTTCTTAATCCTAGTGCAGCTGGCCATCGGAGGAACCAACATCATACAACGATGTCAGCTCCCATTGAGCACCGCAGTTTTCTGATGTAGATGTCAGCGGATTTGAGTGTCATTGATTATAACTATATAGCAGACACAAGCACGATACGTCTTCCTTAAAGACAACAGCGGTACAATAAAAAGCCACATAGTGTAGAGCTTCGTTAAGTGTCCTTACATCAGAAGGAGAATGAAACTGTTGGCTGGCAGAGATGTATCTTACTAGCCACTTTCATTTGCAGATTTGGCAAGAAATGCGTGGACTCCAAACAAACTTTAAAACATTGAGACTAGTTTGATTGTCCTTGACGGTCTCGGGCAGGTTCGGCCCATACTTTGAGTGGTTTACTTGCAGATTGCCTGTTACACCGACCACAGCGTCCTGCGGTTTCACACGGGTTCAAAGGCTCACGTGATAACACACGTCTAATGACTCCAGACTGCTGCGGTATTTGTGTGGAGTCCTCCCTCAGACCTGCACCTCACCCGTACACATGCCCGCAGAGGTCAGAGTAACAGCCTGCATTGGTTTAAGCACTTTCTAAGTCTTAGAAGTAACAGAGCTTAATTGAATTGGATCCTGAGCGCCAGCAGCCTGGAGAGATGCCACAGACACAGTAAGTGAACAGATAAGAGGTAGAGCTCCGGTGTGTGAGTGGGTTTAGCCTTGGATGTCTTCAGCTGCCTTGTATGAATGCAGAAACTTGGACTATATATAATGTAAAAAAGTGTATGGATATGGGTCACTGATATTAAATGGGCTGGACTTGTGAATTGGACTTGTACAATGAGAACTCAGACTTGAACTTTGGGGCCTCATCAGGACTTGACTTGGAGTCAAACTTCAGCATAACTCAGACTCAGACATTGTAACTTGACTACAATCCTGGTTGAAGGAAGGATCAAATGCACTTTACTACAATTATGCAGGCAATACTAAACAACTCTAACTATCATATTTTCCGGACTCTATGTTGCTTCGTTGTATAACTGGCACCAGTGAAAAATGTATAATAATGAAGAAAAAAGAATATATAAGTCGCACTGGACTATAAGTCACATTTTTGGGGGAAATTTACTTTACAAAATCTCAGACAAGAACAGACATTTTTATCTTTAAAGACAAGTTATAATAATGACAATAAAATAGACAACAACAGACTGAATAGCAGTACAGCACGCTAACATCACAATTTATATTTATACAGCTACATGAAGCATAGACGACAAACTGAATACATGTCTGGTCTGTTAACGTAAGATATTAATAGTTAATCAGATAACTAAAGCATAAAAAACAAGCTAGAAAGTTTATTCTCGATCACTAAATCACTAAATTCATTGAATCCTTCATCTTCATTATTGCTCTGGAGGTAGATGAAGCGCCGCTCCCTCTTCTGTGTGGCGTCATCAGACTCAGCAGAATATGATTTTCTTTTAGGGGCATTTTTGTTCAGTCTTTCTCAGATACCTTTTAAATTACCGTAATATTGAAATAAAAAAAATGTCAATGGTGCAGGAGAAGCAGATACTTGTACACAAGCCTAGAGTGCCCTCACACAGTCGTCAGTGTGACAATAACAAAAATGTGAAATTATATATTTTAATAATTTCACATATAAGTCGCATCTGAGTATAAGTCACACCCCCGGCCTAACTATGAAAAAAATGAAAAATACGGTACGTGTCATTTGGCTCTACTTACTTCAGTTTCCAGTTTTATTTTCTTAATCGGTGATATACGTGGGATTCGGCAGCGTCATGTAGCAATTTTGGTACAAATGACGTGCAGCTGCCCATAGGAGGCGCCACGGTCTCTCAGGGGCTCTGTTTTGATGATGTTTACGGTGATGTCAGCTCCCATTGGGCACCGCGGTTTTCGCAGAAGTCAGCAGATTTGTTTCTTTCATTTAAGATGGATATTTCGTTTTAGATGATTTAAAATGTGCAAATTATAACAATGATCCGTGGGTGAGACAGATTATAACTATACAGCAGACACAAGCACAATAGGTCTGCTTTAAGTGGAATTGGACTGTGAAACCCAACTTTTCCCCCCACATTTTTCTTTATTATCTTCATTACATCAGCTCTAATTTAGATTCTGTTCGGAAGAAGTATCAACACTCCAGGTAACTGCAGGGCCTGAGCCAGTTCCTGAATCCCCACAGTCTCTGGTGGGACATACCTCCTCACACGCCCCGTTACACCCCCCCCTCATGCCCCTGCAGTCCAAATACTTTTACCACGGGCCCCTCGCAGCAGCAGTGACATTCAGAGATGAGTACACAGGGGAAGCAGTGAGGACCACAGCACAGCAGGCACGACAGGTGAAGCCCACGCCACATGTGCAGTCTAAAAATAACCACACTAATGGTTTCATCAGCCTATTAAGTCATTCTCAACTCATGTCAATTATATTAAGTCATAAAAGTCTTTCTATTTGTTCTTGATTTTTAAAGAGGGGATATTGTAGGTCTATGGGGTATTGCTAAAATGACATATTTAGATCACCATGTTACCTTTTATTGCTTTGAAAATGCTATATTCGCCGAAATCATCATCAATCATCTAATGTTAATGACTCTCACAGTCTCCCCTCCCTTTGCTCTCCATGCTAAGTCACTCCCCCTGCAGAGTGCTATCACAACACGTTGCTGTGCACAATTTTCTATTATGTCTTTGAAAATTTATGGAAAATTGTTGTGTGGGAGAAGGGGTGATATGGGCTCGTGGGCTGAGCATTGGACAGAGTTTTACGGCTAAACCATAAGGAGGGTTCAAATAGGGCCCGGGAGAGATCGCTAAATGGATGACATATAAAAGCTCTTCAGGCATGTTTTTGTTGAAGGAACAATGTAGAAAGCTCAAAACATGTATTTGGCATAATACCTTCTCTTTTGTTTCAATCATTCTTCTTCCTGCTTCCCAGGTGCCTCCTGTAGCTCCTCTGGGCAAATCCTACAGCCTCTCCAGAGTATCCCTGTCCACATGGATGAAGCACAAAAGTCTGGGTCCTTGGTACAAACAATCTTAGTGGTTCCTGCTCACTATGGAGCGGATTTGTATGATCTGAAAGTGCTTCCATTGTTGAAAGCGACCTGTTAAGTCCCTGCCAGGCAAAAAGCAGATAAACAGCTGTTTCATGTGTTAAGGCCATATTTCCAGTGCATAATGCATCTAACATTTGGTGTTAAAATGCAGTGTTAAAAGCATTTACTGTAGCTTTAACCATGTCTCCCACTGCTACACACTTGGAATTTTGTCTTTTTGTGAAATGCTGAGATCGGTCCTATGTAAAAGGTATAATTTATTTATGCAGAAAACATTGTCACCCCTGTGAGCCCATCTGTTCTATGTTTCTATTCTTGACTCTACAGAGCAGGAATCTATGGTTTAGTGTGGCTTAGCAATGATATCTTACATGAAAGAACTTTATGGAGCAAGTGACCAAAAACAATGAAGTATTACAAACATTTATTGATAATCCTCAAAAATATTCCAGTTGTTTGTCTAATCTGGTTTAATTAGGCTTTGTTAAACATGCTACAGCAGCACTGACTATAAAAGCATTTTGCATTTATCAACATTTATTAATCCTTCTGTAAGAAGATTCACACACTTTCACTTTGAAAGAAAAAACTAAACAAAACAAAACTTACAAAACCTGAGTACACAACAATGAGGTAAAATAATACATTTTAAGCTTTCAATAAAATCAACAAAGAAATAATTATAAATGGTTTCAAAGTTTAAAAAAAATTAAACATGCATATAATGCAATCAGTGATCAATAATAAATTAACCGTCTATAATAAATTAATAAATTGCCCAATCTGTATCTTTGTCACACATGTAAATAAATAAATATATAATAAAGTCACATAATATCAGCACACATGCTGTGTGTGAAAATTATAGACTACAGCTAAAATAAAAAAATATGTAATATGATTTCCATTTGTTTACATTTTATTGCTATGTAAAAGTCAAGCGTGTAGTTATTTTTACTTGACTTGAGCTCCATTTTGCTTTGACCCAAGCTGAGGGCACTCCAAACATGCTCACCTGTTTAGAAATGTCTCAAATAGCATTAGCCGTTAGCTGTCAGTTTAAATAAATGCTTTTGGCCTTGTAGCTTCGACCAGGGCTAGCATAAATCGCCAAAGCATGACTGGTAGTGTAAAGGCTTGTAGCATAGTTAACATAGGTGAGGATGGTTAGCATCATTAGCATGCTCCAGATAGCTTCTTTCTGAAATAAGAATTTACAATGGCAGCTTTAAGCGTTATGTCATCCTAAAATGTTCTGAGATAAAATATAGTGACACAGCTTTTAAAATATCATATTGGATAACCTGGTTTAATTTACAAAACGCAACAAAAATAACCACACACCCTTTTTAATAAACAAATTAAAGATGCACTATGCAAGTTCAGGGTCTGTCACCTGTTTGTTTCCATGGAGATGTAATTTGTCCAGAATATTCCACAGTATGGCATTAGAGTTATCTGCTATTATGCATTTATTCTATACTGAGTGAGCTCACCTCTCCACAGATTGAAACTGTAACTTTACCTGATGCTGCTACCTACTTGTCTCAATGGAGATAGTAAAGTTTAATGAGATACTGTCGCACTGAATGTTATAGGAAACCAAAGCAATAACATCTCCATGGAGACAAGCAGGTTGTGGACCCTTTTGTAGAAATGTTACATAGTTCATCGTTAAATTAAGTAAGTGTTAAAGTTATCTGTATCTGTAGTTACCTCGCAGTAGTCTATACAATACAATTAACTCCTTATTATCCGATCATTCTCCCCCTTCATCTGTTAGCGTAATTATGACATCATCATCCTGTCCTTTCCACAGCATCTCCCCCTCAAAGTCCAGCATCTTGTGTTTCCTGCAGCGGAGAAGGATGCCCACCACCTTGTCTGAAATCTTCACATAGCGGTCAAACAGTCTCCCGAATGAGATGATGGTTCTGCCCTGCTTGTCCTTGAAGCCCATGTCCCTGATGATCCACACCATCTCCTCCATCTCGCGGTGGATGTGCTTGTGTGCACGGTCACCTCTTTGGGCTGTCTTGGAGCCTTCTTTGGGGCGCCCGTAGCCGGAATCTCCCTTCTTCAGCCTCTGGGCCATGGCATACTCGTGGTCGAACTCCTCGCTGAAAGGGTTGAGCTTCTGGCCCTCCACGTGCTGCTCGGACCACTGCTGCCACCGGCTCTTGATGTCCCCCATAGAAGCGATTTTGATCTGGAAGACAAAATGTGACTGGATTTAATGCATATCTGGAAATGTAAACTATTGGTCTATTGAATCCGTCTTTCCAAGCTTCCTGAAACTGCTTTATGCCACTACAATGAGGCTTGTCATGTATTGAGCGATAACTCGATGTAGTACTTATCATGACAGATGGAACAATCGTTTTTTGGGGGTCCTTTTTGGGGTGGTACTTTTTATTTGTACTACTTGGGGGGAACATATTAACCTTTTTTTTTTTTTTATTTTCACTTATATTTTTGATGCTTGCAGTCTCCCCTCCCTTTGCTCTCTGCGCTAAGTACTACTGCACATCACATCAGGTTCCGGGGTCCTTTTGGGGTGGTACTTTTTCTTTGTACTATTGGGGCGGGTCTCTTAGGGTTTTTTTTGTACTACTGTAAGATTTGAGCTGTAGACGATTGAATAAATACATTTTTGGGGATAAATCTACTTTAGAGTTGTGTCAGTGGCATAAATTAAGTTTCTTTATTATCGTTTATTGTTGTTTTTCTTCCGTGACATATTGTACTTCAAAATGTGTTTTCGTGACAGGCCTAACTACAATAACAATAATGCAAGATAATCATTTTTAAATAGACAGTATCATTAAAAGGCCTGAGCTGCAACAAATAAATAACAAAAAATTGCCACAAAAGTCACTTTAACCTTTCACAGCTCAAATGTTATTGTACTAGAGTAACTATCATAACAGGCCTATTCTCAGTTATGGTAATTACATCATATTTACTCATGGAAATTGGCCACTCTATGCTCTTTTGTGGTATTGTGATAAATCAGTATGAAGACATTACATTAACTTGAATCATGGTTAGTATTCTTGATAAAAAAAAATGCAGTAGTTAAGTATATCCATATTCCTTATACTAGTTCTCAGTGCTATTTCCACCCTATGCTATTACTGTTCTGTGGTAAAGCATTACTTGTCAAGCCACGCAGCTAAACTATTCTAAACTACTGAAATCATAATAAATGTTCATATTGCAAGTCACTTAAAAGTAAATGTCTTCACTGTGTTAATTGTATTCTAAAACCATAACTGTGCAGCACATGCTCTTGTCATGTAGTGTCTGTTTTAGTATTCCAGCGCTCACATGGACCTTTGCCCTTTCCTTTACATCTTCTCCTTTTGATTAGCCACACAAAATCTTTAAATAAGTCTACTGCGAAATAGATCCATACAGCCAAAGTGTTGGGGGTTGGGGTCTGCCGGGTTGTCACCAGATCCTCTTGGTATTCGGACAATGAAACTAAAGACTTGACACTTGGAGTTTCCACGAAGCCACTTTGAACTCCTAAAGCGATAATACTGAAGGTCAACACTCCTGCGGGGTTGAGCTGGGTTCGTTTTGATAGTAAATAACAAAGCTTAAAGGCGCACTGTGTAACTTGTCTCGTGCAGGTGCAGTTAGATATGTCTGATGCCATTCTGTGGAACATTCAAGGAACATTCAATAACATCTCCATGGATACAAAAAGGTGTTTGTCACTAGAAAAGTTATGCAGTGCAGGGTACCAGATTCATTTTAGCGTTATCTGTGAAACTGAAACGACACACTGTAATAGAATGTTATCCACTTATACATATGAATTTAAAGAACACACATTATGCCAAATTGATTTTTTGACTTTTTAACTATGTCATAATGTTGTCCCCTTATTATCTTTGTTTCATTTATGCTCGTTTCAAAAAGACATCAATCTCCGAGCACTTAAAAATGCCCCATTTAATTTTGAGTCATTTAGTTGCGTCACAGGTACATTTCCGGGCTTCTCCTGTGCAGTTTTTAAGCCCATAAACCATCACTGAACTCATTCTATGGTCAAATCGTGTTCACAGTGAATGCGTGGCTCTATTAGCATAGCATTCACGGGGAATAAGGACTTCATTTGTTTACTTTCTAAATGCTAATTCCCGTTGCTGACACGAGAGGAAGCTCCAGCACCTGAATCTCTCATTGGAAACAAAGGTGAAATTTAGAAAGTATAATTTCTATTATGCAGAAAATGTGAAATACCCAAGGTGACCCAAAGCATGTTTAAAAAAGAAATAAAGCCAGAATGCATCTTATATGTTCTTTAAATGATACAATGATAAAAAAGCATACTGCTCCCTCAATAGGTTTTGGGTGATTTCCTTATTGCCATATTGGTTTCTCTCCCCCGGCTCTGATTACCGTCTCTGAAGTCCAGACCTGCTCCCTTCAGAGTGTATTTATTTACATCTGTTCCACTGAGTTAACGGTGGCGCCCTCATCACCTTATATACAGTTCATGAAGGTCTTATGTAACAGCCTTCACATACAAGACTCTGCATGACAAATGAAGAGACTGCTAATAGCTACGAGACTTAATGGTCTGCTGTTGGATAGTTTTAATTGGATTTAATATTTAGTGATCCTTGGCGACAAAATAACCAAAATATAGGTCACAGTACAAAATATACCATTGCACTATGTGACGTTTCTCCTTGTTTCCAAGAATATGGATATTGGATTCCCTAGAATGTTTCGCAGTATGGCGTCAAACTTAAATAACAAATGCTAAAAAATGCTAATGTGAGCCGGGTCACCTCGCCACAGATCTGACCTGTAACTTAGCTTTATGAAGTCACCTGCTTCTCTCCACGGAGATAGATGGGTTTAGTGCCATAGTGTGGAATAGTACAAGCAAAGCAATAACATCACCATGGAAACAAGCAGGTGGCAGACCCTCCATAAGTAAAAGTTACACAGTGCACCTTTAATCTGCTCTTTGTTATACTTTATACTGCTGTGATGCGTTAATAGGTGGATTTTTGCCAGTGAAATAAGTTTCTATTTTGCATTTTCAGCACAGGAAAAAAAAATCTTCTGACACCCATGGATAATAGTTTTATGATGATTATTTTTCACTAAAAGTACTGCATTGTAAAAGTCAAATTTCACACTGAAGTGAATATTACTTTGCTCCTAATTTCCGAGCAGAGAGCCCTGCGCACTGTAAGACCAGTGTGTTATGTAAACTTGTTCTGCACTGACCTGCTGTCTGTAAGATGGAGTTTGACAGGACTACGCAGTGAGGAGCAGGGCCTGTTGACATCCGTGTCCTTGTACACTCACCACTCTCACACTGACTTTCTGCGCTTTAGTAAAGGTCGGTGCATTACAAAAAGTGCCCAAACAGCAGTGTCAGGCTCGGGAAGGATTAAGTTACTGTAGTTCTCCCCAAAAGGTCAAATATGAGACAAAACTATGCTGCGTAAAAGATGAATACTTTTATTCCGACACATTCGGATTCCTGGTGTGCAGTGATCCACATAGGGTATATTTTTGAGAGATTTTATGAAAGACACCAAAACTCAACCTTTATCCTAAAAAAAATGCGGAAATTGACATAAGATACTGGATTTATGTGGCTAGACTCTATTCAATCTATTAGTATACAAAACTCTGACAGGTTTTTGGACCAGTTGCTTTATCTAATGGAATCTTCTGTTTGCTGGAAGCAGTGGGAGTGAGACAAAGTTAAAGGTAGACAGTGTTTTTTGGTGAAGGGTACACAACTGTTTGTGTCCATGGTAATGTTATTGCTTTGCCTAGAATGTTCCACAGCTTCACTATAAACTCATTTAGCTTGATTTATGCAATTGCGCGATTCTTTTCTTCTTTTTTTTTTTTTTTTTTTCCTAAAAAAACAACAACATGAGGGGTTGCCTCTCCACAGATCGGACTTGTCACTTGACCTGATGGTGTCACCTACTTGTCTCCATGGAAATAATTTAGCTTAATATCAGGCAGAGCAAAATCATCTCCATGGAAACAAGCCGGTGCCGGAAGTTACATAATGCCTCTTTGCAATATAATTTTTACCACTGAAACTAAAGTTTAAAGTTTAATATGAATAAATCAAAATATAGCTTTGAAACAAAGGAACATTGGTGCAATTTATCACATAATAGATATAGTTATCCAGAAAGAGGTTTAAAGAATGAATCAAAACACAAATCCATCTAGGTATGTTTTTGATGAGGGTGAAATATGTTGAAATAATACAATTTAATTTAACATAAAGGCAGAAATAGCCTATAACTTACCTTGGGCCTGGCTGGTTTCTTTAAGTTGTCTTCATTTTCAGCTTTCATCTCATTCTCCTCCTCTCCCAGCCCACTGTCCGTATCCACGCTGCTGCTCCTCGACGACTTCCTGTCCGCCAGCTTCAGCTTCCTGTCCTGCAGCACTCCCCCTCCGCTCTGTAGCGCCCTCATCTGGCGTCTCCTGGTCGGCGACTCGTTCCCAAGAAATGGCTTGGTCTCCTCGACGCCGGTCTCCATTTTGCCTTTGATAGCGTTCACCACCTCACTACTACTGCACTCGCTACGTTTTGGCTGCACAGTTTTCATAACGGCACATGTCCGTATTTTGCTTCCTCCAGGTTCGTTGGCGTCTACTTCTATCACACGTGGAGTTAAGTTTAATTTGACAACGTGTTTTTTGGCCTTTTCGCAGTCCTCCTCGACGGAAGAGGGCATCCAGCCGCTAGGGATAGCATCTTGTTTGCCCGAGTGTTCATTAGCCCAGCCTTGCCAGCTTTTAGCTAGGTTAGCCACCATAGCGGCACATCTTATTTTTTTCACAGCGCGTTTGAAGGCTTGGGGCTCCTGTTGGGAAACTGTGGTCGCGCCACTGCTCATTTTGAAAAAGTAAATAAAAACGTCCTTCAAAAATTAAGTTGTAAAATACGTTGCGTGACTTTGATCGCCTTGAATTTCTTGATCCCAAAAATGGCTATTTTAACAAGGACGCATTTGGAAGCAAATGTTTCAGGTGTATCAAAAAGTTGCACTGTGTATGTTAGCAAAACACAACTTCATTAGCTTAACTTCAAATTGCAGCACTGTTCCAAGTTCCAGGTCCGATTAATTGAGTCTTGTCTTCAATATATATATATATATGCTGAAATTTTCAAATTCAGTACATGAAAATGTCTAGAAAAAGCTAGTGTTAGCCAAAATAGCTGTGTATAATAATCTTTTAAAGTCAAAATTAAGTAGTAGCACCATTAGCTTAGTTGATTTCAGAGTTTGTTGTCCCAAAGTATCCCAATCCGTAACCTCCTAATCTCCCATGCGTCTCTTCTTCCAGCGTTACCGTCCGCTCTGAATGTCCACCTCACCCGACTAGATCTTTCCGATAACCTCCAGTACCTTGGTTGTCCAGTGGCCGTCTGTGCTCCTCTTTGGTCTGTCTGGGCAGTAATCCCGGATGGCGACTCCTGATCCTTTAAATAGTGTCGCGCCGGTCGTAAAGGAAGCGATGATGTTTTGAAAGTCCAGTGTCAACATTCCTGCGCCGTGGCTAAGTTCAGGTCAGTGATCAGAAGTGTTCGAGGGACAGGGAGGGGCGTAGATAGGGGGGTATCAGGATGGAATTTCTCCCATTGGGATCAGGCGACAGGTGCGAGTGTTTTTAGCTCCTGTCCTGACGCACACCAAACACCGGCAATAAAGTTACTAATTATACTAGAAGTGATGGGGAAATAAATGGTGTTATGGAAAAAAGACAGGACGTGAAGGTAGCCATCAAGGTTATGTATTTAAAGTACATATGCTGTGTTCTAAGACAGAATATCGTAAGTCTGCCTGTGTCATGAACACCAAAAATTTCTTTCAAAATGGAGTCACAATTTACGCACAAGGAACACATTTTTTTTGGTAGTTTAAACCTTCAACAAAATATATATTGTTGTGTAATTTTAGATTCTGGCCCTTGGTAATATTACAGTTGCTAGGTAACAGTTATGGAAATACCTTTACGTGTATCTAACCAGGAAGTACATTGTAAACTTCACCAAAATTAAAATCTACAAAAAACATACATATAATAATTATGTTAACTATGTCTTAGTGAAATAAGTGGTTTAATCGGTCACATGTGTTTTAAGAATTCCTGGGTTTAAGGTGAGATCAGAACATTTGAGTCTTTAAGGTAACATGCAAACTCAACCTTTATGAACTTTGAACCAAAGTATTAGTGCTCCCTCATGATTAACTTAATCAAAGCTATATTTTTTTTTCCTCCGGGTTCGTTAAATTGTACTTATAATAATGACGCATGCATGTTTGAATAATTCTGCATTGTCATGTTTTTGAGGCCTGAGTATTCAGACAATTGCTATTTTCACCCACCCCCTATCTAAACCCAAATCCTTGTGGAGATTATTTGAAAAATTCAGACTCCGAGTGCTACATATGGGGTTAGAAAATGTCACATAGCCATTCAACAATAAAAATAGGAGTTCCAAATAGGAGCATGGGCGCACTTCCGGCTCCATTGACTCTGGCTCTCTAAAAATGTTCATATTAATCCGCTCTACGTGATCCTGGTGTTTTTATTTCTCTATTTCCGTAAGCTATGAACATTAATAACAGACAAATCAGGCGCTTTTTTTCCCAGATGTTGCTCCCGCTAGCATTAGCAAACAGGTTTGATTGACAGCGTTGCTTCGCCCCTTCGCCCCTGTAACTGCTAGCCTCAATGAGTTTCATTTGACTGGAGCCAAACGCTATAGGTGACATCACACTCACTTAGTCGACTTCTTTTTACAGTCTATGGTTTAAAGTAGATTACAAATAAAAGTACTGACCTCATAATTTAGATTTAAATATGACATCAGTGAATGGATGCATCACAGACCATAAGTTGACCACCCAGTCAAGCCACACTGACCTGTAGAGGCAGATGATAATTCAAGATTACTCAAACATGCCTGAATCAACATACACCTTTGAGTTGAAAGTGAGAAAACACTGTTATAACAAGGTTAAATGTTCATTTAAGTGGATTTTCCATAACATATTTTTTCACATCCTATTTGTTACTGTTTCGTGAGTTGGAAACCATGTCAAGCGTGTCTATGAGTGTGAACCAGATCTATTTTAACCCAAGTGTTTACATGCGATAGACAAGGGGGAGGTGCTTTATGAAAGGGTGCTCAAAGCTATAGATAGACAGACTCTTGTTGTGTCCACAGGCAAGACACTTCATGCCTTCAGCCAGCTACATTTCCGTCACTGTACATGCAGAGTGTGGGTTTGCCTTGGTGGAGAACATGCAGATTACTCCATGACTTTGTATAAGTTGGATAAAAAAAAAGCTATGTGCACCTACCTCTGATGTCACTGGGACAAAAACGCCCACTTACAAGTTATGCTTTCCAGTTTTGGGGTCCTACTATGAAATATTAGGGTCTATTAGCCAATCGAGTTAGCTATAGGTTTAGTAAGACTTTTTTTTTTCTTTTTATAAAAAAACAAACAAAAAAAACACTGTATATAGAAGTGTAATTGGGGAGTGTAGCGTCGCCCATAGAGTGATCAATGAAGTCAATCGAGGCTAGCAGTTATAGCAGCTAATCTGGAGCCATATTTGGAATTCTGAGAGTGCAACCCCAGAGCCAATCAAGAGCGTGGTTGTTGAGAGTACTTGCCTGTTCCTTTAGCAAGAAGGCCAGAAAGCTGTCAGCCAAAGCTGTTGCTTATGCTGGTGTGAGCAAATAATGTTCATATATTAATTTATTTATAAAACGTCAAGGAAAAACATCACGATCTTGTAGAGTGGGTTGCTATTTTAAGACTAAAATGATGAGTCTGTCAGCAGCATTTACAGTGAGAAGAGATTTTCAATAGAAAGTGTCTTGAAACCAATTCACGCCCATGCTCACTTCCTGGAACACAGCAGTTAGCTACGTCCATCTATATATTACATGTAAGAATATGGACCAGTGGATTCACTCTGCCACTGCATCCAACAGATCAGTGTGTGGATGCAAAACAACTTTCTCCAGCTAAACTAAGACAAGGCTGAAGTCATAGTCTTTGGCTCATAGAAACATAGAGGAAGGGTCAGCAGTCACCTCCAGTCTCTCTCTCTAAAACCTTCCAATCAGGCTAGAAATCTAAGGGTAATAATGGACTCAGACGTAAACTTTAACAGCCACATCAAATTAATAACATCTGCTGCTTTTTACCATCTAAAAGACATTGCAAAAATCAAAGGGATACTGTCAAAACCAGACTTAGAGAGACTTATCCAGTCATTTGTCTGGTTAGACTACTGTAATGGCCTGTTCACTCTCCCCTCCAAACAAGGATTAAGACAGCTGCAGTACATCCAGAACACTGCTGCTCGGGTCCCGACTAGAACCTGGAAGCACATAAGTCCTGTGCTCAGGTCTCTGCACTGGCTCTGTGGTTCAGAGATTAGACTTTAAAGCAGCTCTGCTTGTGAACAAGTCTCTCCAAAGTACATCTCCGACATGTTAGTGCCACATGAACTATCTCACACTCTGAGGACTTCAGGGACCGGCCTCCTGCTGGTCCCAGAGTCAGGACTAAACATGGAGAATCAGTGTTTCAGTTTTATGCAGCTAAAAGCTGGAACAGTCTTCCTGAAGATGTGAGACAGGCCTCTACTTTGACAATGTTTAAATCCAGGCTCAAAACAGTTCTGTTTATCTGTGCATATGACTGAAAGGTTTTTATTCTGCACTCTTCTGTTTTACTGTTAATTTTATGATGATTGTTTGTGATTATTTATTTTTATTTTGATTTGCATGATTTTAAAGTCTGTCTTATTCTGTAAAGCACTTTGAATTACTTTGTGTACGAATACTGCAGTACAAATTAACTTGCCTTGACTTGCCTTAAGCCTTAATACAAAATTGGAATAGAAAATTTGATCATCATTTTCAGAAATCTGGTGAACTTGCTTGCTTCCATTCATCTCATTAATGGCCATTTCACAAAATTGGTTTTGTCTTGGTAATATAGTGTAAGATTGAACTGAACTTATTATTGGTCCCAAATATACCACCACTACCCCAACCAGACACACTCATGGACATAAATAATAATAATAATAATGATACGTCAAACTTATATAGAGCTTATTTGGACATTTTGGAGCCTGCTTTATAAAGTATAAAATGATGGTGGAAATCATGGGGGGAATGCCTGAGTTTTTAGTACTGATTTGAAGTGGTGCAGTGAGTTCGAGTTGGTGATGGATTATGGGAGTGAGATCTCGAGGCGGCAGCTGCAACGAAGGCTCAATCCCCCAAGGTTTGGTACTTTGTCCTGTTGAAGGGAGTGAGAGGAGGTAGGTGTCGGCTGATGTGAGAAACAGTGCTGATGACTACCCAAACATGTAGCTGGTGTTGGAGGTTAATATAATATTGTTATGTTGCCATTCACCTCAACTGCCATCTAAATATACTAAAATGGGTAGTAGAAAATATGGCTGTAGAAAATACAGACAATAAACGATAATACTGAAACAAATTTATGGCACTGACACAGTAACTAAGGTTGCATTGTCCATCCAAACCTATTCTAAATGTAACTTATTGCTACTTTAAATAAACAGCTGAATAAAACACTTTAGTATCTAGTTTTATAAGTATCTATAATGAGTCATATACGTTATTTATTCAACTCTCTACAACTCAAATCATACCATAGTACAGAAAAATAAGAAAAATTCCTATACCAGTATAAAGAAAAAGTACCTATGCTAAATATTGACCCCCAAGTCTATGTAGTCAGTATCAAGCCTAAATACACTTTCCTTTGCGTACTTGAACTTGTTTTGCTTGTGTTTTATCCCTTAGAGTTTTTCATCTTTGTCCAATTTCTATTAGAATATGGAAATAGGTCAGATCCACTCTCTTCAGTAAGGCTTTATTTGAACCTCATTAGAATAAACAGTGAATAAAATGCATTACATTACTGGAGAGGCAGCGTGACAGACAGCTGATGTAAGTGCGATGATGGCGCATGTTTATACTGTTATTAAAGTGGGATTAAAAGAATTAACAGCTATGCTACAGTCTAACACCAGGCTATAGCAATATGGAGAATATACAGAGCGTGTTGTTGTTCACACAGATTGAGAGTGAAGATTAGGTGATAATACAGATGAAAGATATTATGCTGGTATAATATTATTGACGCGTGACATTATCCAATTCACTTCATTTCTATAGCGCATTTTACAAACAAAAGCTGTGTGCAAAGTGCTGCACGAAGTGAAAGAAAAGCAGCAGGCGAACAATAATAAAATAAAAACGAAATGTAATAAAAATAATAGGCTGTATATATAAATGGACATAGCTAACCTGCTAGCCACCGTGTTCCAAATAAGAAGTGAGCACGGGCACACTTCTGGCTCCATCGACTGTGGCTCCAATTGACTTTACTTTGGAAAACTGTCACCCCTCTCTCAGTAACTGCTGCAGTGAACCTTGTCATTTTGGTCTTAAATTGTTTGTATTAACCTGCTCTACATGATCCTGGTGTTTTTATTTTGCCAATCAACAGGTTTGATTGGCAGCGTTGCTAAGTGTCCTTTCCCTGCTGAACCAGTGGTGTGGGCGGGAAGGACTGTTACTTTTGACACCTTCGCTCCAGATTGGCTCTTTGGTTGCTTTGATACTCGTGGTCAGAGTTCCAAATGTGGAACTTGCCTCATATATATATATATATATATATATATATATATATATATATATATATATATATATATATATATATATATATATATATATATATATATATATATATATATATATATATATATATACACACACACATACAAATAAAAGACAACAGAGGATCACACAATAGAGGATCGTGGTGTTAAAAGCCAGACAATAAAAGTGGGTCGACGAGACTTAAAGCACTGATATTATTATAAATACATATTACAAATTGTATTGATGTCCTTCATTCATTAATTTTCCTTTATTTATTTCGAGGAGATTTATGTAACACATAGGTATGCATGTATCCATGTACATTTCTCAAATACACGCACACACCCACCCACACACACAGACACATACATACACGCGCGCGCACACACACACACACACACGCACATACACACGCGTCTTATTTAAGCTTGAAAAGGAGTGGAAAAAAGAAAACTTATAAAATCCCAGCAGTTTCCATTAGAACATACATTAAATGCTCTGTTGAAGCTTCCTTTTCAGTTGAACAAAATATATATAATTTCATTCTATTCATGGCGATAAATACATCAAACGGTCACCAACAATAAATTAGAAGTACAGTGTTTAAGTTGCAACACAAAGAAAAAAACATAGCAGCAACGGTAAGAACAATGGTAAAGAAAAAAGAAGCACAAAATATTAAGGAAGTGAAACTATTTGGAGGTTAAATGTATTCTCATTGTTTCATTTTGCACTGTGACATCTGTGTTTATATAAAAACAAAATGATTTGTCAGGGTATCAGAAATCACAAATGGGATGGACAAGATCTTGTTAGATTAAAAAGTGGATTTTTGTTCTCCTGGAAAATTATCTTGCGGTATATTTTTATTTTATAACTTGTCGACAATCTTAAACCAATACAGGAGTGGTTACGCTGCAATAAAACATATGAACACAATGTATCTCATAGTTATGGGACTCCCGGCTCCTTTATGGGATCCGAATCTTTTGGATCAGTTTCTGTCAAAGAGTTGCTCAAAAGACTGGCTCTTTTAATTTTATTTATATGACAGAAGCCAATGTGAGAACTCATTTTAACAACAAACTGATCACAGGGAGAAACAACCGAGGCTTCAGTTTAAAATGGTTCAAACAGAGAGTGGGAGTGTTTACCCTTTGGTATTATACCTCTAAATAACTGCTATTATGATGCCAAATCTGTTCTGTCCTGATTCTTGTATTGGTTCAGTCTTACTCAGTATACAAATGCATACAAATTATAAAGAAAAAGATTTGGTTCTTTCAAAAAAAATTAGATCCGGTTCCAGCCATTCACATTAAGGAACCGTTCTATACTTTTCACAACCCTAATTTCTAACTAAATGTCTGACTTGCATGTAGACAGTTAAATTCCAAATTAAAATGTAATGCCGATACTGTAAGGCAGACATGTCAAACTCAGGCCCGCGGGACAGATTTGGCCCTCGATATAATTATATTTGGCCCGCGAGACCATATCAAATAAGTATTAGAGCTGCCCACCGGCTGCCGCACCAGTGTAGCGCATGAACCACTAATACTACAAACCCCAGAATGCTTTGCAAATGTGTTGGCCCTGACTCCCAACACGTCTGTTGATACTCACTAGCATCTGCTACCTGTGGCCTCACTCAAATTTAATCCACCCCTTCTGAAAAACATGCAGATATTGTTGTGAAATTTTTCAATAAATATTTAGTTTGGCCCGCGATTTTGTCCCACTTTTTAATTTTGGCCCTCTGTGAATTTGAGTTTGACACCCCTGCTATAAGGTGCATGCATGCCTGACTGAATAATAGCAAAAGACGAAGTTTAAATCTGTCGACTGGACAAATCGTTGTAGGAGTGAAGATCTAAGCCACTTCTTCAGTTCTAGTCAGATTGCTGGTGGACACTGCCTTATATATCTAGCTGAAGGGAGGTTTCAGTCTTAACGACCCTATTCAACCTTTTATGCCCCTCCTATTGAATTTCATCTTTTGCTATGGATCAGATCTGGACGACTGAGGGATTACACACACACTGACTGAATAATGCATTAAAATAACCAAGTGTCTGCCTTAGGAACAGGTCGACCCTTCTAAGCCTCCGCACACACAAAGGCCAAACCAACTTCTCAGATCTCCAAGTCCAAAGTATCACAACCAGGCCACAGCACGGCCATCTCATGTGTCTCTCTGCGTGCGCTTGGGTTCACGTGCACAGCAGCTGGTACGCGCACGCTCCCACCTGCTGTGCATGATGGGACGCTTACTAAAATAGCACTGGGCTAACTGAGGAAAGATGCAAGCAGGAAGTAATGGCACTATTATTATGGCTGTGGCCCGATCAGGGTTGGTGCGTAAGCCTGGTACAATTAGCGTGGTTAGCTCATTGTAAATGTAGCTAGCGTAGCGGTAATGGCTAAGTATGGACGAGGAAACAGGAGCAATGAATTAAGTGTCATACTGTCTGTTTTTAAGGGATGAACAGTTTTATATGAACAATTAAAACTGAACTAAACTGAAACTATGACATATATGGCGATGCAGGGCGTGATATGAGTCTTTTTTGCTTATTTGGTTGAAAATTTTAAAAGCTGTAATAATTCGCATAGGAAGGGCCCTCCATTAAGAGCCTCTGTCCTCTTTGTTGGAGACTGTGGATTAACACCGGCATGGACATAAGCAATCTGTCAGTATTGGTAAAGTAAGGGCCCCGTGTTAGGGCCCTAGACCTTAAGTTCTTTTCCTTAATTAATATTTGCCTGTTATGTTTAGTGTGTGTGACTGAATCTGTCCCCTTTCCCCCCATGAAATCCAAGCTCGTTTACTGTCAGCATTTGATTTCTCTCATTTTCCTTTGTAACTCGATTCTGTCTGTAGGATATGTGATTCGTGTTTGTTCTGGGACACTCGTGGTTTTGTTTTTGCGCTATGTGTCCCTTAGTTTTGTCACTTGTTTTTAATAGGCCTACATGCCCAATTTTCTGAGGCACAAAACTTGTTATTTGAAGCATCAAAGGAAAAATAAGGATGGTTAGAGGTAAAATAGAGGCAGTACATGCTGATACTTCCTTTAACATGATTTTTATGGCTATAAAAAAAAAAAAAAAAGTCTAGGCGAGCTATAATGGTCTATAATGTGCTCAGTCCTTAAAGTGCTAATGCAATTATGTAAATATTTTATTCCACTTTTGCTACTTTGCCCTTTTTGAACCCTGTACATTAAATTACTACTTTATTTCACCATCTTTCCATCTGTTTTTTGTCACTTCCCTGACCCTAGACAAGCTGGGTTGTAAGAAGAATTTGCAAAGGGCCCCCATAAAAATCTAGATAATTACACCTAATTTGCTACAAAGGGCCTTTTTTACGCTTTTTCCTGATCTTTGTTATAATGTTGTTCACACATGTTTGACTAATCCTTTATTATTACTCCATCTATATCTCCAAAGCTCAAAATGCTCTGTTCCTTCTTGTGATGGTCATATGGTAATACAGGCTCTACTGAGTTTGGATTATTTCTGAACTAAAGGTAAAAGGTAGCTATTACCTTGAAAAATACTACTTCATGACATAAGGTGGAACAGAACATGTTGAGCTTTGGAGACGCAGAGAGATATAATAATAAAGGGTTACTCTGTTGTGTGAATGAAATAAAAACGAACAAAACACGACTCTGGGTGTGTTTTCGATGAGGTAACAACATTCTAACATGTCTTAAAGCTCATAAGAGTCAATTTTGTGTAATATAGGACCTTAAAGACCATAGATAGTTACATCGGATTTGCTCTGCAGATATTACATTAGGGGAGGCTACAATTTGTGGACATCATCTCCAAACAACAATGAACACTTTTTTTCTTTGTATATCTCGGTCGTTGTGCCCTTCCTTATGTCTGAATGTAGTGAGTGAGGGATGGTGGTGATGGGAGGGGCAGGTGGTACAAGTGCCTCACAGCCCTCCATGGGGTCCCAAGCCCCACTTTGAGAACCACTGCTTAATTATATGTCTTCTAAATCACCACAGGCACAATACAAAGCAAATTGTCTTGTATTTCTAAACTTAGCATTGCCAATGGTTTCCTAATGTATTTCGAGGATATTTTGGGAGATTAAACTCATTGCACGAGGAGATAACGGGACCACGAATACGCCTACGCCGCTTCGTACAGTGAGTGCACTCTGTGATAAACTCAGATTCTTCTCGTATGGCATCCTGTTGCACAATGTGAGTTTGGGAATTATTTGGAATTATTATTAGCTATATAACAAATCTTACAAAATTTCACCGCGTAAACCCTGCTACATAATAAATCTGCTGAAGGCGAATGGACTTAAAAAACAAAGAGGAGCACTGTGGGATTATCACGTGTTGACTCAAAGAAGTATTGGGTGAGCGTTTTGACTGGCTAAAGCACTTTGAATTACCGTTTGTGTGAATTGTGCTATACAAATAAACTTGCCTTGCCTTGCTTAAAGATGCAGGACTCAAAAATGCAAGAGTGAAACACAATTTGCATTATGTTTTGGATAAGGAAATTAGAAAAGCCAGTTGTGCATAATATAGGATATTAAGAGTCCACTTGCCTCCCTCTCCGGAGCTCTAACTGTCCCTGGTGACTGGTCTAATAATAATAATAATACTTTAGTCTTGTATAGCGCTTTTCCAGTTACTAGAAGTCGTTTTACAATTTCATGCACTATTCATTAACTCCAAAATCTGTGGTAGTAAGTGACCACTGTAGCCACCACCTTCACGCACACATCACACTCACACTAGGCAACGTGAATTGCCTAAGGACACAGCAACACTTTTTACCTCACTGTAGCACAGAGTATTCCCAGCGGTCTCTCATCCAAGTACTAACCAGGCCCAGCCCTGCTTAGTTTCTGAGAAGATCAGGCTTTTTAGAAGGTTTGGCAATCAGCACTTCCTAATTCATGAAGGTCCTCTGTCATTTTAAATTACAAACATTTTAAAACTCCAACTTGTTCTGTCATTGTAATGCTTCTAACAACAACTTGCATGCTAACAGTGCCCTTCTTGATTATCAAATATATAATGAAATCCTTATTTTGAGCTCGTCATACAATATACAATACAATGTGTACTCCGGCAACTTCTGTTCAAATACACAGAATAAAGGGATACAGACCCTTTAACCAGGAACTTCATTTTCGCCTCTAAAATATATAAAGTAGGTTTGTGACAAAGTGGGCCTTTATCCCATTAAACTCCAATTAATGTTATTTAATTTCACACATTTGTTCTTTTCTTTTCCCATTTTTTCAATAATCAACTAAACTCCTAGATACAACTATCTCGAGTTTGTTTTGTTTAGTTACAGTTCACTTTTAAGTTAAATACCACATATACACCAGCTACTTTAAATACATTTAATTTGGTTGAACTCATTAAATTCAGTCTTACAGTTCAGTTAAACATATCCACATTTACTATTTACCAGAGTCTCCACATGGTCCAAACAAAGTGGCCCAATATCAGCCATTTTTTAAAGCCTTGGGAGGTCGTGGGCCGGGCAATGTGAAGGGAAGAACTGCTTTAAGTTTCTTTTTGTTTCAGTGCCTTTGTGTATTTTAGTATCACTTTTCAGTGTTCATAGTTTTATTTTAAACACTTTTGTTAAAGGGACTTAGGCCCTCACAATCCAGCAGTTAAGTTGAGATACTGCTAAAGTTAAAACCTAATTGGCACCTGTGGAATGACTAGTACTTACCTAGGGGACGTCCTTCTTGCTGAGTATAAAAGCAGACAGGTTTAATCCATCAGGGGCTTCAGGATGGTAGTGCACATGTGGTTGAGATGCAGAGTTAATGTAAGTTGCTTATTTTCTGTTTAGTTATGTGAATAGTTTATGTTCTTTTCTTTGGTTATTTTGCATTTTGACTGGAGCCATTTCGATTCTGGTAAAAGACACTTTTTATTTAAGTCTGCCTCCCGCTTTGACCACATCAGACCAGCTTCCCCACTTGATTAATTTGCGTAAAATGTTCTATGTGCACTGATTCTCGGGGAGGCTTTAAACCGGCTTTCTATAGAACTCATTTACTCTTGAGATCGACAGCCCTGTGCGACACAACGGGAACACGGCCCACAGATGGATAACGCTTATAACACTAAATGCCAATGCAAACTAACCAAACTCCTGAATAAAACATGTATGACCTTTTAACTGATGTCACTGTTAAACCGAGTTACATATCTGACATATTTCTCGGCTAGCCTCTCTGCGTGTGTGTTTGTGCGGTGTGAGGCTGAGTGGAGCAGTCTGTTTTGGTGGCTGCTGACGCCATGCAGCACAATCGCAGCCAACACTCACATGGACAAACTGTGACACATACACACACACACACGTCATCGCACTACCATCTCAGGCTAATTCAATGGGCTGTGTTCTCACTGTAAGATTTAAGTGTGTCAACATTTCCGGTGGAGGGCAGACGAAATAGGTCTATGTGTTGGAGCTGAATGATATGGGGATATGGGGAAAAAAATGAATCGGAATGAGTGGGATTGTGTTCAAAGTTCACATTTTAATTGAGAGGAGAATTTATAAAAAGATTAAAATAGGCCGATGAACTGACAAAGTAATACGAGAACATGCAGGTACAAATAAACTACAGGGTTAGAAGTTTTTATGTGGAATAAGACAGGATATTTTGTTTTTTCGAGAAAACTGTCGTTCTTTAAAAATAGCCTTTGAGATTAGCCAATTACCAACATTCAAATTTCAATTAGATTGCGATTAAACTTGAAACCTGGTCATATATTCTGCACACTTAGTCAGTATTCCTACACGCATACACACGATACTTGGTACTTGGTGGTAAGACAGACAGAAAGGGTATGGTCTCGTCCTGAAAAGTTTTCTAACCCCCATCTTAAGGGCTGTTTCCATTGGTTTTCTGTGGAGTCGACTGGTACAACCTCGAAGTGTTTCCACTGTTTCACGTAAACCCTACTGTGGTTGCGAACAGGCTGAGCCCTTTTCAGCTTCCAGTACAGGAGCTGATGATTGGGAACTGGACAAGAGAGAATGCAGAAGGTGAAAAAAAGCAAATATAAACAGAAAATAATCATTTCTCACCATGTTTTGATAAATCATCATATTTCCAGTGATGTCAACTTTTATAATGAGCCAACATGCTTAGCAAAACAAAGCTAGTGCATGTTAGCCACACAGCTTTGTTTAAATAAGTGCAGAAAAAAGCTGAGGATAAACCGGACGTGGTTTTGCGCTCTGGCTTTAGCCACGTCTCACAGAGCCACAAACTTGGATTTACTCAATGTCTTTTAATGATTGGCTGTGGTCAGCCTTATGATTAAAAAGTACCATTTAGAGATTGTTTTTCCCTTTTATTTATGAAGAAAAAACACTAGTCATGTTTGGTCGATGTCAGTTTCTCATGCAGCAGACCCTTGGACCTGTAGACAAGCTTGGACCATGGAAACACACTCTGCCAATGAAGAGAACAGTGCTGAAGATCTCTAAGGCAAACTGGTTTGGGAACTAGAGCCAGTCAAAACGTACCTATAGAGGCCCACTTGTTGGCCCAGTTGTTCTGTACTTACAGCCAATCAGAGCTGTGTTTACTGCCCCCTGCAGTTGTATTTGACACACTGCTTTCACCCCGCTTCAGCAGCGTTGGAAACCTACGACTCACTAAAATCCCTGTGAACTACAATCAGCAGTTGTGCTGTGCTCTATGCATCAGAAGCTGGATTCCTTGCTCCCTCTGCTGGACACAAAAGGCCTTGTTATTAATTATTTTGTTTTTGTTTTGTTTTTTTATTTGATTTTAAATGTAAATTGTCTTTAAATTGATTTAACCTCCTTTCTATCAGATCATGTGATAAACACCTTAACCTCTTGCTCTACTTTTCTCAGTCTCCAACAGACTGAACAGATTGAGACACTTCCTGCCCCTCATCATGGCGACATGACATCCCTTCCCCTCATCCCGTTGTCATGGAGACTCACAGTTTGATCCAAAACCAGGAAGAGAACAGCTGCAGTCACATGGACCAAAACCACACAGTCCAGCGCAGGTCATGTTTGTGCATTGTTTCTAGTCCATGCATCTGTTACAAAAGGACCAAGCTCATTTTCCACAATTGGCCTTTACACAGATGGAGGAACAGCTGTTTAGTTCTTGACTATATTTCATGTAGTGTTTTTCTCAAATAGACCCAAAAGTAGAGTAGCCACAAAATGTTCTCAAGAGTACTGTTACTTTAAAAATAATAGTACTCAAGTAGACGTATAAAACATCCCAGAAGCTACTCAAGAGTAACTGTCTGGATGTACCATCTGATTTATACTTTGATATAATTGGGAGGACAAACATCAAAAAATGCACTAAATCTGTTATTTTTAAAGTATATACAAAAATTAGAAAAATAATAATCATACCTGAAGGAGCAATGTAAGAATGTGTGTTCAAATCATTTAATATTGTCAACATAAAGCTTGTAGACTTGGGATAGAGAAACCAAAACTTTTACTGATTAATAACATTTAATAAGTAAGTAAGAGTACTATTACACTGTAAAACATATACGTAAAAGTTTATTACTCTAAACTGCTCTAAGAACTGCAGTGTTATACAAAATTACTTGAATGTGAAGGTGGAATACCTCCAAAGTTGTTCCTCCACCAAAAACATGCCTGAAGTGGTTGTATATGTCATCCAGGAATGTTTGAGTAATCGTGTGATCTCTCCCAGGCCCTATTCGAATCCTTTTTACGGTTAACAGTACAATCCTATCCGATGCTCAGCCCACAAGTTCTCGTAACATGGTGATCTGTTAAGTGTACGCCACAGAAATGTACTACCCCTTTGCACTTTATGCTGCTTTCCTCCATATTCATTTGCTTCATATGGATGTTTCTGTTGAATAATTTCCTAAAACTAACTCAGCTCTTTTGACAGAGGGGTAATTGATGTCACTATATGAACAGAATTTCATATTCATTAAATAAGGTCTTATACAATGAGTCATTTTTACCATCAACCAATATCCTGTCTGTATTACTTTTCATAATCCTGCTCCTTTTAATGACAAAGATATGGCATGTTTTTATAGTTTTAATACAATTTAATAAAGTCATATTATAACTCATAGTTTTACTTCTTTGTTCTTATGTTATGTTATTACTTTCAATTAGATCCATGGATGAAAAAGCACAGAAATATATGACCCACTTTTAGCTTTGCACGATAGAAGTGCCCATGTTACTGCCAAGTCCTCCACTGTCTCTAGCCATGGGCAGGTTCCATAAACCGGATTAAAAGTTAGCTAAAGATGCTGTATGTAACTTTTCTGGTGAAGGGTTTGTCACCTGCCTGTTTCAGTGAGGTCTCCATCTACAGCATGTGCTATGTGGATCTAGAGAAGGTAAGACCATGATCCTCATGCTGTCCTGTGGGGCATGCTCCGGGAGTATGCTCTCTTGAGAAGAGTCCCTGCCTCAAGTGGAGGAGTTCAAGTATCTCGGGGTCTTGTTCGCGAGTGAGGGAAGGATGGAGCGCGAGATTGACAGGTGGATTGGTGCAGCATCTGCAGTGATGCGGGTGCCGTATCAGTCTGTTGTGGTGAGGAAGGAGCTGACTCAAAAGGCAAAGCTCTCAATTTACCGGTCAATCTATGTTCCTACCCTCACCGATGGTCATGAACTTTGCGTAGTGACCAAAATGGACAAGATCGCGGATACAAGCGGCCGAAATGAGTTTCCTCTGCAGGGCTGGGTACTCCCTTAGAGATAGGGTAAGGAGCTCAGTCAGACGGGAGGAGCTGCTCCTCCTTGACAAGCGAAGAGCTGAGGTGACTCACACATCTGTCACAGATGCCTCTTGGATACACCACTGGTGAGACTATGTCTCTTGGCTGGCTTGGCAACGTTTTGGGGTCCCCCTGGAGGATCTGGAGGAAGTGTCTGAATAAAGGGGAAAACAATGCATGATGGATGGACACTTGTGTTAATCTGTGAGCAGGCTTGTCTGTCCACAGGTCAGACCTGTCCTGGCCTGTTGCCATACTGGGGGACATTCAAAGCAAAGCAATAACATCCCCCATAAAGACAAGAAAATGACAGACCCTCCACCAGAAAAGTTACCTAGTGCACCTTTAATATTGTTCTGCCTTGTACATTTAAACTCACTCAATCACATTAGCAACAAAGAGCACGAGCCAAAGCCTGCTTGTTTCTATGGCAACATTACATTAGCTACGAGTTCCTCTTACACTATTTGTACACTGCCAGACTTTATTGTGCTTGCTCCTCATAAAACAGGTAAGATTTAGCTGCCTCCAAATGCTAGCTCATCGTCTGCTCGGGAAGCTAATTTGAGCTGGGAGTTGGTCACATGACTTTGCTCCCTCTTGGCTGGAAATATGGCCGCTGTCAGAGGAGGCTTTAACATATTAATCATGCACAATGGCGGAGTCAGAGGAGAGCTACAGTGGATGTAACTAACTGTGGTGTATGCCAACGGGACAAGATGCTAGGAGCGAGAACAGTCTATGCAAGATGTGGAATGGAACTTGTATGCTTTGACAACCCTATACATCACTCGACTGGTTAGCCAGGTTTTAATATTTTAGTGTATGTGCTGTTTTATTGAAATATTTTGAATTATGTAATGCATTTTGGGTAAATGAATGTAAACTAGTCTGTTATAGCGTCTAGGTCAGACATGGTCAAACTACGGCCTGCTGAAATTATATTAAAATAGGTAAATGAGGGAAATCTGGGAGTCCCTGCTTAGACTGCTGCCCCCGCGACCCGGCCCCGGATAAGCGGAAGAAAATGGATGGATGGATGGATGGATGGAGGTAAGAGTAATTCTTTTTCAATTTACCTTTTCAACAAGTTGTTGATCTTTTGGCACTTGATAAACTGAATGTGAGTTTTTCTGCTGTGTTTATGTAACTGATTTTAACTACATTTAATAAATTAATTATTAATTTAATTAATGCATTTGGAAAATAATATGTACAATGATCCTTGCATATTCATGCTTTATTACATGTTACAGGCAAATCTATCTAAAATGGCCCTTCTGTCAAATTTAGGAACCCATTGTGGCCCGTGTGTCAAAAAGTTTTCCCACCTCGTGTCTAGGTCTACGTGAATGTTCCATGTTAAGCAAAACTGCCTGCCCTATTCAAAATCGTATGTGCAGTGGTGTTATATTTCAATAATCAAATTCACACTGTCATACGTCAACAAATGGTAATCCACAAAGATCCTCTGTGTTTCTAAAGTCCATACAAGTTCAACAAACTCCTTTTGACATTCACCAGTTGACTCTGCTGTAACAGGGCACAGTCACACGAGGCTGTGTTGGTCGATTATGGAGTGTTCTCTGGCCCACACTCACGCCAGCACAGCTGAACCGAGCCATGGTAACATCGTACCATAGTGCTGTTTGTTGTCGAGCTAAAGTGCTCACGCTGTAGCTGAGAAAATAAGCACAGAAGCATGAAACATCTCTTAAATAATAAGGCAGATGAGAGTCCTGCTTCATACAAAAGTGTCCACAGTAGCTTCACATGCCTCAGTAAAACCATATGTTGGCCTACGTAATGATTTTTAACACTGGGATTAGTTATATTACATGTGTAACAAAGCAGTTCTTTATTTTTTGCGAGGTGTGGTGCACATTCAGAAATAAGTATTTCTACCACTTATATAAGTTACACATTACTAGGAGTGGGGTATAACAATTGGATCTTAAAGAGAGGGTATTACACAGGGGGTATTACACAGGGGGTATTAACTGCTAACACAAAACATCTAGATCACCATGTTACCTTTTATTGTCTTGAAAATGCTATATTTGCCGAAAACAGCATATTAACAGGTTTTATAAGTTTTACTTTCGTTTTCGACACTCCCCTTCCTTTGCTCTCTGCGATAAGTCACTCCCCCTTCAGAGCGCCATCACAACATATTCAGTTGCATCTGGCTAATGAAACTAATGCACATTGCATCAGGTTTATGAAGTTGTGTACAGTTTTGTATCATGTTTTTGTATATTTATGGAGAATTGTCACGTGGGAGCATGGGTGATGGAGGCTTGTGGGCGGAGCTTTGAACAGAATCGTACTGTGGCCATAAGGATGGTTCGAATAGGCCCCAGAAGAGATTACTAAATTACTCAAACATACATGAATAAAATCTAAAACTACTTCTGGCATGTTATTGATGAGGGAACTATGTATAACATGCTAGAAAGCTAAAAAAGAAAAAAAAAAAACATATATTTTGCATGATACCTCCTCTTTAAGTCCCACAACACCAACTAAACCTCTCTCCAGAAAAGTTACATAATACACCTTTAACAAATTGGCTATGAGGCTTTTAAGGGAAACTGATTCATCTTCAAACACATACCTATAAGGCAAGTTTAATTTTACATAATATTATACATAAATTATAAAACATTATAACTTTGGTGCAGAACTTGCAGTGTCATCTCTCGGTTACGTCACAGCAGGTCATCACAGTGTCCTCATTCAAAGTGAGGATCATACATCAGTGTCAGAGAAGCTGCGTCTGAAGGAGGCGCTATTCTGGTCCGGGACAGGAAGCATGGACCCCATCACTCAGGCAGTGGTCTTCAGTCTCTTAAAGTGATAGAGAATCATGGGAGCCCAGTCTATGTGCTACTTTGTGAAAAAAAATACAATACAAATTACAACATATTATTGAACCTTGTTGTTGTCAAACTTGTCAGGAGTTCGTAGATGGTTGTATGACATGATGGTCTTGAGTGATCTGCTGTTAGGGTTGTCGAGAAGTATTGAAAATCAAATGTTAATTGATACTAATATGAAAACCGATACTGAAAAAAAATTGATCTTCCCTGAAAAGTTTTTAAAAGGTCTTTACAGAAAACAATATAAGTCCACATGGGTAAAATTACTAGTACTAATATTTTGTATCGAAAATAATAAATACATAAATAATCAGATAATTAAGTAATTGGTATTGAAATCTATATCAAGCCTGTTCCTTGGTATCAAAATGGAGTTTGGTATTTTAGTACTATGACAACACTACCATTTTATCCAGATTAATAGGCTTTCTAATTTGATGAAAGTCTTGCTTGCATGCCAAGTGTGGAAGTAAGATTGGAATGCTCTGTAGCTAACAGTAAAACTCATAACACGAGTGGGGTTCAAACCCACAAGGACGTCTGTCCATTGGATCTGAAGTACATCACCTTAAACACTCGGCCAAGTTGGTCTGTGTGAAAAGAATTGCTGATGAGCACATCAGTGTAAATCTATATTGTTAGATTTGGAACAAGCTAATGTAATGTCACCCCCTTCAAGTCTTCTGAGGAAATATTCTTTATACCCAGCCTGGTGTGCAGGTTTGTTGAAGGGGAAAATTGTAAGGCCCTCTATCTTGAGACTAGCGCCTTGAACGGTTAAACACAATAATGTTTAGTGAGCCGTCCCAGCCTTTGAGGAGTAAGTGCGGCATAAACAAATAGGTCTCTCTGGTGCAAACTGTTATTGTGTCTTTGGGCAAAACACTTCTCCCACGTTACCTCCAGTGTCCATGTAAACTGGTGTTTATAGTACATATAGTACATATTAGACAATGGCAATAATCTGATGTCTTTACATGTATCTCATGTATGTTTATTAGCATGAATAGTCCAAAGCAAAGTAATATATGATAAACAGATGTACCATTGTGTCAGTGATGTGACTGATCACTTGCTCTCACCAACACTGCTTTTTGTTTGTATTCAGACCAGAAGTGGGGTTTGAACCCACAAGGGTTTTAAGTCCAACGCCTACCACTGCCATCCCGGTACAGGTGGTCATGTTTTCAGCCTACATCAATAGAACGCTCAATGGGTTTAATGCACCTCACCAGTGGAACTGAGAACTATTATTATTTTTACACACATGTAAATCTAGTGATCATTTGTTTCTTTTGTCCCAACATCTGGTGCAGGTATAATTCACTGTACAACACTTTGTAACCCTCACAGGAGTGGAGTTTGAATCCACAAGGACTACTGTCCATTGGATCTTACGTCCACCGCCTTAACCACTTAGCCATCCTGGTGTCATGCTGTTGTGAAATTGTGAATAATGCGCAAATATGCTGAACGAGTAGCCTAATAAAAAATATTTACTAAATCAGTAGAAGTATTTTTTTTTCTCCTCTGCCATGTTGAAAATCTTAAAAAGCCTGAAACTACTTTCCTCACTTTATTGTCTCAGTAGGGAATCTGTCTACACAGTGCTACGCTCGGGGACCTAGCTCTAGATCTTGAGCTACTCTTGGTCAGGACTGCCTCAGCTGGAAGATTTGACCTATGGTGCATGTTTTGGGTTGACAGAAGCAACCGGAGTGTCTGAACAGTTAACAAAACAATGAATCAAAACTATAGATAGAGGTTATTACTTTTACCAATATTACCAACACATTTATTGACAGAAGTATAAATGCACACCATCCCAGTTTACCAGGTTGGCAGGTTTGTTGTTTTTTCATATCTTCTTCTAATTTATTTTGGGATTTTGGCAGCGCCCAACCATGACACACTCCACACACAGGAGTAGATGCTTTATTTATGAATATTTCTGTAGTATTTCTGTTGTACCGAGGAGAAGCAGCCAAAAGCATGCTATGGTCAGACGTTTTCATGCTGTGACGGACATGTTGGGTTCTGGAAGAAAATGTCCTGCCAACCGCACCTGCCATATGTAACATTATGTAAGAGTGTTATGACGGCTCTATGGGCACAGCGAGATGGGTTTGAAAAGGAAGTGTGGCAAGTGAGGGTCAAAATGTGTCTTGCCTCAGTGTAGATACATCGCATGATTAGCTCTTGAAATCAAAATAAGTCGGCTGCGCATACCATCTGCATCTGATTATTAAGCGTTTTATTGTCTGAGAATCAAGAAGTGCCCAGTTAGCATGCTAGTTGTTGGCATTTCTGACCAAAAAACTTCAATCTGGTTTCTGAAAGTTGTGAGAAGTGCTTATAAACTCATCATGGTGAATATTTAGGATGGTCAGAGCATATAAGGTAAGTGAGGAATAACTTTGGACCACTGCAAATTGTTTAAAAAGAACCCATTATGTTTTTCGTGCAAGACAGGAAAATTCACGGTACAGCTTTTTTAATAAAAATCTTGGGAGAATACTTTTTGTCCAGTTGTGTAAACAGATTATGACTGAATTTAAATTGGACTTTTCTATTAAATCGGAAAAAAACACGATTATAAAGAAAGAGAATGATGTTGCTGAGTGCATGGACTAAACAGGACTGGGGTTTGAACCAACAAGGACTATTGCAGTAGTGTAAGAAGTACTCCATTTTGATAAAAGTATCACATGAAAAAATCTACTTGAGGAAAAGTAAAGACGAGACGACACGAGTAACGAGTAAAAGTATTTTAAGATCTAATAAAGCTTCAAATGTCCTGATTTTGATAAAGATTTGTGCTGAATTTTGTTCAATAGAAACAATTCAATCCATAGTTTCTTTGTTCATTTGTATATTTTTATTTGCTCAAATTATGAACATGTTAAAAATAAACCCTCAGCCTTTTCAGCAGGTCTCAGGCAATAATAAAAAATACTTTTACTTTTCAGTCCTGTTCAAAAATAAATAAAGTACAGATACTTGCTCTCAAATGTAGTGAAGTAAAACTGTAAAATACTGTAAAATATACGTAACTAAAGTACATAGACCTAAAATTTATACTTAAGTACTGTACTGTACTACTTTTACTTTGTTACTATTCTACGGGAACTTCAGTCAACACTTGGACCACTCAGCCATCGTGGTAGAAAACCTTAAAAAGAACAGAGTAATCTAGCGGTCTGGGGGAAACAAATGGTTGAACTTGTGTAACGGATGGGTTTTTAACATTTTCAACAGACTAATTTGGCAGTTATGTTACGATAACACATTTTGAAGTACGGTATATTGGTGAAGAAAATATAGATGCAGCGAATACAGCGAAACGTCTTCACTCCTACAACTTTTTGTCCAATTGAGTCGTACAAGTTATGAATTCAACCCTTTACTGATCAGATACAAAATATATTATACAAAAAAGTTCTCAACTAGTACAATGAAAAAGCACCCCCCCTATAAATATTTACAAAAAAATATTGTTCCATCTGTCATGTATTGAATAGTAAGTCGATACTGTAATTATTGTGTCAGGCCTACTCTCCATCCTGGTAAGAAGATCAAATGAAGTAGCTCTGGTGCATACTCTTGTTCTGTCCTTGGCAAGACTTAGTTGCTATTAAGTTTCATGTAGAGCAGGTTAAATCGAACATTTTAAGACCAAAATGACGAGGTTCACTGCAGCAGTTACACAGAGACGGGCCACGGTTTTCCAATGTAAAGTGAATTGGAGCCAGAGTCAATGGAGCCGGAAGTGCACCCATGAGAACTTCCTATCTGAAACGCGGCGGTTAGCAGGTTAGCTATGTCCATGTATATATACAGTCTATGGTTTAAATACGTCAGGCACATGTTCATTAATTGTTCAAAAGAAATAAAGAGTAATAAAAATATAGAATAATGTAAAAACTGCGTCAATGCTGGAGTCATTTTTGAACCCACAAGTCCATCCAAGTCCATGTATAAATGCAGACCATACCAGTTTATCAGACAGGCAGGTTTGTTGTTTTTTCCATATTTTCTGATTTATTTTGAGGTTTTGGCAGCGTCCAACCATGACACACTCCTCCACACACAGAAGACGGTGTATTTAGGAATATTTCTGTAGTATTTTTGTTGTACTGAGGAAAAGCAGCCAAAAGCATGCTATGGTCAGACGTTTTCATGCTGTGACGGACATGTTGGTTCTGGAAGGAAATGTCCTGCCAACCGCACCTGCCATATGTAACATTATGTAAGGCTCTACGGGCTCAGCGAGATGGGTCTGAAAAACAATTGCATTATGGTTATGAAGGAAGTTCTATGTTTCAAATGACATAACACAGTTTTAAGGTTTTAATTCCAACTTTTGGTCATAGACTGTATATATAAACAGACAGTAGGAAGTGATCGTGGGCGCGCTTTCAGCTCCTTTGACTCCGATTCACTTTACATTGGAAAACTGTCACCCCTTTTGGTTTTAAAATGTTTGTATTGATCTGCTCTACATTAGCGTTAGCAACAGATTTTATTGACAGAGTTGCCTGCTAGACCAGCAGTGCGAGCAGGAAGGGGCATTAACTTCAACAGCCTCGCTCCAGATTGGCTCTTTAGTTGCTATGATACTCGTAGTCGGAATTTCTAAAATGCAACTTGGCTCCAAATTTGCCCCTGTAACTGCCTCGCTGAGCTTCATTTGATACGAGCTGAAAGCTATGGGTCACTTAGTCCACTTCTGTATACAGTCAGTACAGTTATACATATATTTTTGGTGTTCAATAAATGTCCTGCACATTTTGTCATGTTTTATTATATTTATATGTATATGTAATTTTATCTTGTTCAGTGTCCTTGGGTGTTTTGAAAGGAGCTTATAAATAAAATGCATTATCATTATTATTATTAAGCATAGCAGGAGCGGGATTTGAACCCACAAGCTACTTACTAAACTACTGTCCATTGGATCATAAGTCCAACACGTGGTACAAGTGCTCACATGGTTGAAATTGTGTTGGATTTTATATAGAACACCTGTAATTGACGCATAGAAACTATAAGTAAGAAAGCCTGCTTTTTAAGGTATTTTTAATTAATACAAAAAGACCTCAGTAATATAGACAGATCAACCAGATAGAAACACTGCCTGGCCAAAAAAAAAAAAAAAAACTCGCCACCAAAGAAAAAGGTCACACACTCTAATATTTCGTTGGACCGCCTTTAGCTTTGATTATGGCATGGATTTGCTGTGGCATTGTTTTGATAAACTTCTGCAATGTCACAAGATTTATTTCCATCCAGTGTTGCATTAATTTTTTGCCAAGATCGTGTATTGATGATGGTCGAGTCTGACGCTGCACAAAGCTTCTCCAGCAAAGATTCTCAGTGGGGTTAAGGTCTGGAATAACCTGACCAACTGGAGGAGGCTCGTACCTATTTGCTCAGTTAAATCCAGGTGGCGACTTTTTTTTTTTTTTTTTGGGCCAGGCAGTGTATATTTAATGCCATACTGTGGAACTAACCAGGCAAATCAGTGTCATCTCCACAGAGACAAGGAGGTGGCGGATCGTCTCAAGCAAACTTACAAATCTTTTAACACAAAGGGTAAAGCAGGTTGATGGTCTATGGCTTCAGTCCCTCTGTCAGTGTGTCATTTCACAAGATTCTTAAATTACAGTGGAATGGAAGATAAAAAAAAAAGTATGGTTTCTTTTGGTGACAAGTAAACACCAATTATAGAAACCCATTTCATTTTAAAGCACGCCCAAACGATCCAAAGGCCTATGCGACGAAAAGTGTCCACAGCTGCACCTTTGTCTGTCCTTCAAAACTCCAGCCTAAATGTGTCCCATCCATCAGTGTCAAGGTGATTTTTATAATGTACTCATTTGAGAGCAGAGCCGTGAGACGTGATGATGAGCTTGCACATTTACAATAGAGTGAAGGATATGTCTCTCAAAACAGCAGGAGTCTAATAGGGTCCCGGATACTCGTTCTCAAACTGTGCTACGTGTACTTTTAGTGGTACTAATTTGAATGGTGACACAGTATACCTAACAGTACTTTTGTTTCATTTCAGAGGATCATTAGTCAGTCCGTCTTATACATTCTGTTTGGTGAGCTGGTTTAACTGCAAGGAATTAGATCTGAAGTTTTCTTTTGTTTTAAATTTCTGAAAATGTTTGTCCGCTACACGATACGAGTTTAAATGTTTGTACTGGTTTATGTCACCTACAACATGCGACATAAACCTGAATAAAGATCTAACAGGGAGTTTGAGATTTAAAACCTGTTGTCTGACACACTCAGGTTTATTTTGCAGAACAAAAGAAGAAGAAGAAGAAGAATACATTATTATCATTAGAAATTATTATTGAAATATTAAGAATAACGTAAGAATGTTTGTTTCTGTAAGTGTCAAAGAATACCAAGAGACTGAAATATAAAGTCAGAAGATTTAATGAGTTTGATGTAGTGCTGCACTGCTATAAAATACCTCACGATAACAAAATTAAAATAAACTGGCACACGGCAGAAGGTAAACAGCGCCCTCTACTGGTATTAAAGTGGTTTAGCCATATATCAAATTAAACCTGCCCAAACACTGAATCGTTAAACTGCCATATCCCGCTTAATGTGCAACTAATCAGTGTTCTCTGGTTTATAGACTATTAATAAATGAATGTATATAACGTTTTAACAAGGTATATTTTGTTAAACTTATGTAGTAACTACAATTGGGGGAAAAAAATCCTCGAAGCTTAGATTTTTGCCTATTGATATTGAAAGAGAAATATGAATTACTTCATTCAATCTAAACAGAAATAAACGGTAAAATGGTGGCTACACTGAGGAGTACACATTTTCGGCCCTGTACTTTAAACGGTACTTCAAAGGTTATACATTTGGCGAATTGGGACACGGCCCATGTGTACACTGCAGATAAGACAACTGTTACACTGCTGCCCCACTGTGGCTCGACAGAGAACTGCATCTACATTCCACATTCTGTATTTACTTTACATTTATGGAAACTGATTTCTGAATTATTCTGCAGAGTATAAACCATACACTAGCAAAACAGTACAACTTATGTTAATGTATGTGATAAACAGAGTCTACTTGACTTTAGCAGCTGGAGCAGAACATATTTCACCAGATGATCCTCCTTTACTAAAAGACATTACTGTGACGACAATGGTAGAAGTGGGTGAATTGTCTTGATATGTACTAAACTAGGATCTGAACTGTCAACCCTCTGGTTCATAGGCAAATGCTTAAATTAGTGCACTGCCACCCTTAACCAAAGTGCCCACAATACTGTAATTATTCCACAAAATTGACATGACAAGAAGAAATATTTTATTTTTAAATAAAGAAAAATACGCATTAATTGCATAGCATTTATATGTAGCAATGTCATAAATAAAAATTACATTTTTACTGATTTTAGTCTGCTCCAGGGCTTAATGCAATTCTTATTTGAAACTATAGATATTTACAGGTACAAAATGATTGCACATAGAACAATAGTCTATAATATAAGACCTATGAAAATAATAGGAAAAAATCTACTCAAAGAGAAAAGAAAAAAGAAATGAACTACCCACATGTCAAAAGGATGACTGTCCAGGCCAAGTAACAAACCAAATAACAAACCAAATATAATTTTGATTGGTGAAATAGTCACATTCATTGCTATTATATGGGTTTTGGTCATTCATTTCTTTTCAGTCCACAGGAGGCTAAGCTAAAGCGACAGGTCCTGTCTGTGCTCTGTGTCTGTGCTGGAGAGGACCTGTGGAGATGTCAGGAGATGGATGGACATGGCTGGAGCAATGATGTAGAAGCTGAGTAGGTCACTTGAGGTCATTTGATCAGAGGATGTCAGAGGAGTTATGGATGGCTTCTTCTGCCATTCACCTTCACTCTGTCCACCACTGCTGAATCCGGGCTCCATCTGGTGGTCAGCATGGGCGCTGCAAAGAAAAACAGGCTCTATTTATTTATTGAATTACTAAAATCAGACCAGTAGTGTTCATTTTTACCATAAAATAAATATAAATTAGTTCTTAGTCTTTGGATTAAAATAATCTTTCGTTTTAGTCAAGATTTAGTCAAAGAATAATTTAACATTTTAGTAGAAAAAGTCATGCTATTAAATCCTTATGTTTTTGTCAATAAAAATGATTGTTTAATTTTAACTGGGATAAATTGTTTGCCATTGCTTTATGGTCTGGTTTGTGGCTCTGGGATTGAAAAGCCTCTTTTTTTTTGTTCCTTAATGTTTATTGTTTATGATAAAAAAAAATATAAGTACTTCTAGTCAACGCAATCTCTACTTGTGATCATAGTTTTATTTGACAAAATGTATGCAATTTGAGTCTTAGTTTAGTCATTATGATTACTTCTTAGTTTTTATTCAGCAAAAATAACACATAGAGGAAAACTCTTTTTTTTTTTTTTTTGGTTGACAAAATTATTACTGCAGTCCAAGAAAAAAAATCAGAGTTAATTTGTTACTAACTACTTATAACATGCCAGTGGTGCTGTACTACTACAGAACTGTGGCTGCTGTTAATGAGTAACTCTCCTGTCAGGTCAAACAAGGACACAGAATATCTACAGACTTATTATAAATATGTTGTACTGCACTTCATGTTGTAATGTCTATGTCACTACTTCACATAGAAAACTGCACTCCATTGCACAAACTCTGAACTTTGTGAGTTGGAGCTTTCAGAGCTGAGACAGAATGAGATCTGAGCTCAGAGAGAAAATAAGTTAGGATGTTTGAGGAAGTTTGCCCTTTGTTCCTTTTATACTTTTAGTAAAAATTTACGCAACGTCTTATAAGTGAGACCCTGGGTCTGCAAATTAGCCCCTTGGCTATATGGCCTATGGACATTAATCTGGCTCACACCTGACTGGTGTGTGGCACTCTGAATTGAGTTCTACACATTTATCAATCTCGCTGGTTCTCTCTGAAAGTGATCGAGAAAACGCAAGCGTTTTAATTTAATTAATATTTTAATCACTGAAAACCTCAAAGCTGGTCTGTGATTGGTCCACTCACCAGCGGACAGGCCCTATCGCACCAGCGAACGGGCTCTGTCGCACCAGCGGGTGGGCCCTATCGCACCAGCGGATGGGCCTATGGCACCAGCAGGAGTATGACAAGATGGATTCTACTAAATTTGTGAACACAAATATCAAGAGAATCCATCTTGCTGTGCAAAGTTATATGGACATGGCATCAGTAGCTATTTTAAATGTAAGAGGCCCTCTGTGCTCTGTGCTTTTAAATACACTAATAATAACAATAATGTGTTCCCTCTCTCGAGATCTGTGTTTGTACATTTCAGTATATGCTGTGTAGCAGGAGCTTCTTCCCCTCAGAGCCATACAAGCACAAAGGGGAATGGGTTTGTCCTGCTGTGCTCTGCCTCTGTCTGCTCCACAGCCTGGTACTCTCAACCACACTGTACTACACAAGACCAGAGGCATAACTAATGAATAACCGTAACAAATATGCTTAATCATTTGTGTAATATGCTAACACAAATTACAATTAGAGCGTTTAATGTATTTATTTGAAAAGGAACTCCCTTCTCACCCTCTGTAGGCAGTCTCACAGTCTCACCCTCCCAGGCTCGGGTCCCACCAGGGCCCTGGGAGATTGGGGGTGGTCCACAGTCTCTTTGCTGTTCAGTGTCCAGTGTTAGTGTGTCTCTTCTGATGTTGTTACTCTGCCACTGGGCATACACGTGTGCAGGTTGTGTTGAGACTGGATGGTTCATTCTCTTGGCTTCATTCTCTCTGTTGTACCTCTTTAGGCGGCCGGCCAGGGCTTGGAGCCTTTGTTTGGCAGTTTCCAGTGCTTCGTCTATGGGCATCTGACTGTACCTCTTAGGCACTTGTTTTTTCATGTTACCTTTCTGGGCCTCTGACAGCTGGCTCACCTCTCTCCGTGCTGTCTTGATTCGAGCTTCTAACCTTCTCTTCCATGGTGGGGTTTGTCTCTCATACCTCTGAAATGGAAGATGGTCTGTGCTCATTTCGTCCCAGCGGGGATTCGAACCCGGATCCTCCAGTGTGAAAGTCGGGTGAATATATACTGTATACACACAGAGAAAACCTGTCAGTTATCCAGTCCAATGCTGGTATCGGATATTGGCGTCGAAATATGGGTTCTGCTGATATTCTGGTCTGATGCCAGAATTTGTATTTATACAAAGTTTTATTTCTGTGGCTAGGGTACTTGAAAGACAAATAACACCTTCATATTCATGTTTTGGACAGGCTAATTTTGCTTTAAGGACATGAATACTGTTTTCAGTCTCTGCTCGTAGATCCTGGTATCGGTTGATATCCAGTATCGACAGATATTTCATGCCATAGTATCAAAATATCTAAAATGAAAAGGCTGGATCGGTTAAAGTGATGGAAAACTATTCGCACAAAGGCTACAATATGCAATAACTGAACCATATGCGTGTCTAATGGAAACAGAAACAACTATGCAACTTTATATTATTTATATTATCAAAAATTATCTCATTAGCATGTTTTTATGTAGATGATGCACAGATATATGATGTTTTACCGTTGTTGTAGCAGCTGCGGGCAGGTAAAGATGGACCTAGTAAAGAGAAGGACGAGGGCGGTCCTGGGATGGGTTGCCAGGTTTGACATTTTTCTCTATTACATTACTATTGTAGTATATCTTAGTATTGCTATAGATTAGACCTGGACAGTTGAAGGATTACACAGACATTACTAGTGTAGCTTATAGACCTCAACAGTGACCACCTGTTCCGGAGGTATTCATTTTTCCCATAGCAAGTGGTGCAGTGGCATTTGATTTTTCAGACAATATGAGCAAACCAATGTTGTTAATTTAATATTATGAAACAATATAATTTACCTAATTAATCCACAACAGAAATAAGCCACAGTAAATCAAGTGCATAATACAGCACATAAAAGAATGGCTAAAAGTTAAACGTGGATTACAGAAAAATATTGCCCTAAAACGCGTAATATTTGCTGATGTGGCAACCCACGCACATACGCCGGTCTGGCTGGTGGATACGTCGACAGCACGCACGACGCACGCAGATGTACGCAGACTCAAACAGCATGGCGGACGAAGTGGAGCAGGTTTGTGCAGCCGCAATTATTTATTTCCCATTTTTTTCATTTTTTAGAAGGGTTAATAAAATAGCCATAATTGATATAACGGTAGATTGGTGTCTAAATATTTTGTGTTGGCCGTATATTCGTTAGATTTGTCTTAAAACGTGCAAAAAAGCCATAGCCGGTAAAAACTTGCGTGCCGTTTTAGCTTTGTGTAGCTGCACTTGTATTGTATCGCTCAAAATTTAAAAGAGTAATGATTTTTTTCACGAATAATTTGTAAACAATGAAGATTATTAACTGAAATTATTAATTCATGTCTTTGAGTCTCAGCAAAAATCAAAGTTTAGAGTAGCAAAGTATAAATTAATTTCAAATGTGTCTTTCAGACCCAAACTTTCATTTCATATATATATATATATAATATATATATATATATATATATATATATATATATATATATATATATATATATATATATATATATATATATATATAATATATATATATATATATATATTTTTTTTTTTTTTATTTGATCTAATCATGTATGGATGCTTAAAAGAGGGCTTTCTGAAGCTTGTTTTGAGTATTTTCTTGAGTTGTGTGACTTGCCAAAACATGACACAGCCTGAGGTGTTATTCCTCTTGTTACTGCACAGGGGTTTTACAGCCTCTGACCTGTCGGGCTGGTTTGTAAATGTAGACACAGGAATGTGAAGACCAGGGAACAAACATCCTGCAGACCACAACATGTTAAAGACATGCATACATACTGTGCATGCTGATACTGATAAACATTTAATGGCCTTAAAATAGAGGAAATTTAGACGGATTTAACAATAAAACTCTGGGAAATAACACATAGACCTATATACAAAACACTCTCCTTTATATGATCATTGAAATAATATTTTATGTAATGCAACCTTTATATGTCATCATTAAGTAAAGGCAGTGAAGCCTGAGCCTTTGATTGCTCAAATAGCAATTTGAGTCTAACTGTGGGCCTGTGTGTGTGTGTCCTGTAGCAGCCAACCCCTAACACAGTGGAGGAGCCCTTAGACCTGATCCGGCTCAGTCTGGACGAGAGGATCTACGTGAAGATGAGGAACGACCGCGAGCTGCGAGGAAGGCTGCATGTACGACCCTCTTTATGTTTGTAAAAAATACTGTATTGTTCCTACAGGAGCAATTTAATGGGCAAGGACAGAAGGAGTTAGAACTAGAGAAGAGAGAGCGAGAGAGAGATACGGAGAGAGAAAGAGCGATATGGAGAGAACAAGAGATACAGAGAGAGAGAGATATGGCACAAGAGATGCAGAGAGAAGGAGGGTTACAGAGAGAGATACAGAGACACACATACAGACCGAGGGAGAGAGAGACGTAGAAGGAGAGAGAGAGGGAGATGCAGAGTGAGAGAGAGCGAGACACACAGCGAGAGACAGACAGCGACAGACAGAGACAGACAGCGACAGACAGCCCGAAAAAAAGACCAAGATGGCCCTGACGCTCTCATTTGCATCCTCTTCTCCATCTGACCCTCTCTTCTACGTCCTCTTCACCGTCCCTGCTCTGTACCATATATTCACTGTTCTCTGTACAATGACAGGCGTATGACCAGCATCTGAACATGATCTTGGGAGATGTGGAGGAGACGGTGACCACAGTGGAGATCGACGACGAGACCTATGAAGAACTATACAAGGTACACTTCAGTCAGTGCAAAAATGCTTCCATGACCAGTCAAAAGTTTGGACACAATTTTTCATTTATGATTCTTTTTGTTTACATTGTCTTTTCTCACCGAAGGCATCAAAACTATGAATGGATAAACTCAAAATTCAAAAAGATTTTTGGAAATAGGCATCCTTTGCTTTGATCACTGCTTTGCTCTTTTGGCATTTATTTACCCTGACACGACACAGCTGAAGTGAAAACCATTTCAGGAAACTTCATCAAAAAGCACATTGACGGAAGGCCAAGAATTGATATATATATATGACATTTATTTAACGTTTTTTCTACAGCTCCTCATAATAGATTTTATACCTTCTTCATGTATATAGAGTTAAGTGTGATGTCACATGCGGGTGCAGAGCGGGCCGCATTGTGGCAAAATAATAACAAAAAAAAAACAAAGCAAGAAATCAGCCATTTGGACCAGGAAGTGACATAATCACTTAACCACTCTATTAAATGTAGAAATTAGCAAACGTAAAGAAAAAAACATTGAATGAGAGGGTGTGTCCAAACTTTTGACAGGGAGTGTTTGTGACATAGGTTACAATTTCATTCATGGGTTTTAATACTAATGTCAAAGGCTTGATGCTTGATAAAGTGTTTGATACCATAGTGAAAAGAATATTCTTTACATTAGTATTTTTGTGAGGAATAACTCAGTAGCACCATGATCCATTTAAAATGAACTCAGAATGCAAAGGTCTGGTACAGCACCATTAATATTACTTAGTGATCTGACACTAGCTCTGACATAGATCAACACCAGTTTAAAAAATATTAAGGGACAGTTTGATTCTAAATACTTGAGCATGATTGAGATGACCCAAATGAGTATCTAGCATCGATTAGTATCTGTTTTTTTTTTCCCTAGGACCATTTTAAATTGTGTCCTATTTATGTGATTGAGTTATTTATTATAGTTAATTATTATTTTTTCACTAGATTTTAGTCTTGTCACGATACTAAAATTTCAAATTAGATTTTGTATACTAAGGAATCATATCGATAACTCAATACTGACACCATGATAAAAACAAAACACATGTGATTTTCAACATTAAATCATACTACTTTCTTTTATATTCCCATGTGGCCTTATCTGCTCAAATGAGTATCTAGTTTTGAAACTTTTTTAGTATTGATTAGTGCTGAGATAATCCAGTTTGGATACTATTACTGTTTTGGTATGGAGTCACTTTTTGACACCTTTAGTTGTTGGCTCCCATTAAGCAGTACATACACAGGACGTATAGTAGTTGTAATAAGATTTTTACACTATTGTCTACCATTTGGATATGCGATTTGAAACTGTAATGCATGTAAAATGTCTTTTTCAGTCAACCAAGAGGAACATCCCCATGCTGTTTGTGAGAGGAGACGGAGTGGTCCTGGTAGCCCCACCCCTCCGAGTCGGATAGGCCAGTCACACTCACTCACGCTCATCCTACATCTATAGTGCTGGCCTAGAGTAATCAGTACGTTGCCTTAGTTGTGTCCAAAAAAATTTGACTTAGGCCTACCAATTTTTATTTTCATTCGAACTGTTCCTGCTAAAATTGGAGGGAAATTTATTGGAAATGTAGACTTTATTTCTCCCATTTAAGTGAACGTCTGGGATATGAGGATGTTTTTTGTATTATGGCTTCTGTATAGGTGCTCAGTTTTGGGGCGTGCGACGAGATCATGCTCACTGTGAAATTCAAAGTGTTTGTTTTTTTTGGATTTTGGTCAAGTTCATTAAAAAAAATGTTCAAATGCGTTTGTGAATTATATTTCTTTTACTTTGCATTATTTACAACACAATTAATCTTGAACGATAAGATATAGTACTTAAAATGTGACACTTTGGTTAATATAGTTTACAATAGCATAGATCCAGTGCTGTCTTGCAAGTTCCACAGTGGTCACATATTTTCTATAACAGTTGTAAGTTTGTGTAAAGTTCACCAGAGGGCAGTGTTGGCAACAGTTACTGGAACTGAAAATGTTTTACAGGATTTACACAATACACTACCTCTTGTGTAGCCTATAGTAATACAAAGTTTTCTCCCACAATATAATCAGCCCACTTCTGGTTTCCTCACCAAACAAGTGGAATGATTACTATTACTACTGTTATAACTAGTACATTTTACAAGTACTAATTAATGGTAATTCAACTTCTTTCATATCAATATTACAAAAAAAAACCCTGCACTTCACAGGGCCGTCAGTGCAGTAACATCTCCATGGAGACACACAGCTGACTGACCCTGGTCTTGATAACAGTTTGCACTGTTGGCACAACCATCATTGTTCCCTTAGGCAAATCACTTCACCCACATTGCTTAGTGTGAATGTGGTGACCGTAGGGGATTATGGCGCAGATTGGGAGCCTCGCTTCCATCAGTCTGTCTCAGAGCAGCTGTGGCTACATTAATATATGGTATGAGTTTAATGCCTGGTAGACTAATACTCCTTCATTCACGCTCTCAGAAGTTAAATGTAGGTTCATGTTTTCAGATAGTCATGTGATGGGGGGTACCAGCACCTTGGCATTGATGTGTCCACTGCCGTTTTTGACATCTACTGTTGCCTGGGAACATGTCTCCTTTTTATATGACAAACAACTGCCTTTGAAAATGGATCTATGTTAACATCTGAATGAACTGATTATGTGTCCTCAACAGAGTGAGGACACATGATCAGAGCCAATAGAACGGAAATGATTTGTTACCCATTTAAGGGACTAAGCTGAAAGAAACAATGGAACCTTAAGTTGTCTCACCAACTAATCTGTGCGCCTTAAAAATGTTGTGTCATCTTTACTCTCCAGGTGCAGTTCCTGGGCTGACGTTGTTGGATATGTTAATATTGCAGTTTTTTGTATGTTAACCATTTCTGTTAACCCTCACATTGCCACATAAGACTAATGCACACACACACACACACACACATACATATACATATATATATATATATATATATATATATATATATATATATATATATACCCCAATGATGAAACCCCATTCTTTACTAGCTCTGTATAACCTGATAGTGTGTGTAGTTTTGACAGACACTGACGCCTGTGCCTTTGCTTCTTCACATTCAGTCACACTTAGCTCATCCATGGACCTTCAACACACATTTGATGACACCAGCCTTCTCCACGCTCTTCTGGATTTGAGGGTTTAGGAGCTGAGCCAGGCCGACACAGAAACCATGGTAAGAATCCAGGTCAAATACTGCACAATAATTGGAGAATATCTCATCAGGACAGAGAGACGACGTCCTGGAATGAAAATGTAAAGCACTGAGTGAAGAATTTACAGAGACATGATTGGCTGCTACATCACTCTTATCCTGACTACTCCTGCTCCTATTGTATTTCTATGGGGTTTTGCAGAGGCTCGCTAAAATAAATACATGTAATCTATGTATTTAAATTTTGGACTGTTTGGGAATCACTTTTGCCCTCAAAACACCACTGTACCCAACAGATGGAGACTGAAGAAACAAAATGACAAAAAAGAATTCATAGACATAAAGAACTACTTCAACTGTCCATTTGGTAGAATTTTCTTAAAATTTTCAGACTGTATAAAGACGTGGACTAAGGAAGTGTTCCACCTTGTGATGTCATGAGGTAATACAGAAAGTGCTCCATGGTGTTTTTAAACACCGTGCACCCTCACTACAATCATTTGGATGATTCCAGCCCTTAATTGCCAATCTTCACTGATAAAGGTAAATGTCAACTCGAAAACTACCACTACATGACTTTACAAGTTGGAACAGAGCATTTTGATCTTTGGAGATGTAGACTAGTAATAAAGGGTTATTCAAACATTTGTGAATGAAACAAAACTTTACCTACAGTTCCATAACAAAAATCCAGCTCTGCATAAGTGGACAACCCAGCCACCCAAGAATACAAATATTAATAAAACCGTATGTAAACATTCATTGATATTATGGAGAATAGCCTCAACATTTTTGCCATTTGCCTGGGGAAATAGATGTACTGCTTTTAAAGAGGGGATATTTAGTCCTTTAGTCCTGGACACATCTGCAGCCTACCCGACCATGGTAGTGTGTCTCGCCTTCATTTTTAGCTTTCTGTTGCCTTTTAATCCCTAAGAGGCAACCGCCCTGGGCTTTAGAAAAAATAAATCTAATTGAATATTTAGATCACATTACCTTTTATTTTTCTATATTGTCAAAAACAATGTATTTACATGTTTTAGAGGTTTCACTTTTGTTTTTGATGCTCTGAGTCTCCCCTCCCTTCGCTCCCCGCATTAAGTCACCCCCCCCTTCAGAGCTCTGTCATAACACAATCAGAGCACATCCCGCTAATGAAACTACTGTATACATGTATCATGTTTTAGTATATTTATGGAGAATTGTCACGTGGGAGCATGGGGGGTGTAGGCTTGTGGGCTGAGCATCATACAGAATCTTACAGTTAACTGTAAGAAGGGTCCAAACAAGGCCCAGGGGAGATCGCAAAATGACTTAAACATGTATTGATGCCATCTAAAACCTCTTCAGTTATGTTTTTGATGAGGGAACATTATTACATGGTAGAAAGCTTGAAAAAAATCGATTTCACATAATACCCCGTCTTTAAAGAGAAGCTGGGACAGACGTCTGCCAACAGGTTTTTGAGCAAATCATTGATAAACTGACCGCTGCAATGATACTGGGATTTGCTAAGTCCCAGTTACCATATGTCCTCCACACCTAAGCGAGTACTACTGGTTTAAGGACAGCTCTTTACCAGGAGAAAGACGGTGAAATGTGTGTAATTGCTTACATTAGTCGAGGGCTCTTGCCCAGTGATAAGCAATACCCTGCACCAGGGCGGCCCTAGCTTTCTGGGGCCCCAGACAGCTGATGCCTCCTGGCTCAACTATTGATGATTCACATTTGACACATTATGACTCTGCTCTCATCACCTTGACCAGTTGTATTTATATGACTGTAACAAATAGCCCATTTGTTACGTAGATAATCAGGACCTTTCACTATATGCACTTTAAATTGCACATACACTCTAATAGCACACAGCACTTTTAACAATATTTGCACTTTTAAAAAAGACAGTTTGCACAAAAGGATTTTAAAATGTTTATTGAACTTGTCTCCTTTTGATTGATCTGGAGGCACAGTAGCACTTTAATTGAAACGTGAAGATTGTCCTGGAGGGGAAAGAAGACAAGGTTAACGGCTAATTAAATTGGATGAGTGCAATCAGTGACGTGTGGTCAGGTGAGGCAGGTGATGCAGTGCCTCACCTGTCATCACAGAGAAAAAATAAATTAAATGGTTATATTTAGCCAATGATTTGTGCTATAAAGTTATTTTTTTATTTAACTTTGCAATTTTATTATTTTTTTTTTACTCAAAATCGCTGATTTTTTTATGTTTACCGTTAAAATCCTGAGAAGAGACGCACGAACGGCTGGTGCCTCACCGCGGACTGACTGCTGTAGCTCAGCAGTGACGCTGATGCTTTAAGCGGCTGTGAAAAGGCACCGGGTGAGGCACATAGTTACCCTGCCTCATGTTAGGGGGCGCTCGTGAGCCCAAGGATTCTTGTAACTCCCGCAGAATAGGGGCCGTAAACTACAATTTAGAGTTAGCAAGTCAATTTCAGCAATTCACTTTTTTCTTCATGTCTGGCCCTACTTTTTAAATGGAGGAAGATTACTTGTTAAAGCTCAAGCAGTTTTCTAAACTGGACTTTCGGTCGAAGCAGGAGGTTATAATTAAGTGTTGTCTAACAAATGTGTGTTTCTTTAGATACAGTTGAAAGTTATGGTCAACCTCTTCGGCCAACCACCCAATCACATCCAAAAGTCACTGACACTTTTAAATCTTCAATAGCTCCTATAATTTCTAAGTTATACTCACCAAATTTTAGCAATAGATAAACTGAACCTTCTGAGATTTTTGACAATATATAAGGTTATAATTGTTAACTTACTCTTGAACTTATCACTACTTAAACTAGGGGAAGTAAAAAATACCTAATTTTAAAAAAAATAATGTTTTTTAAGTGCCCACCATTTTCGGTTTCACACTGAATAGTCCCATTCAACACACTTTGTGTGATAATTCTGTTTCCCCCAATCCAGATCCATCTTCCAGTCCTTCTTTTGTCACCTCCCTGTTTTCCCTGCAGCTGCCTCTCATTTTGGTAATCAGCCCAGGGTTGCCTATATATACTCCCTCACTGCAGTTAGTTCTTGCTAGATTGTTGAACACTCAAGACCAACTCTCAAGCCCTGAAAAAATCTGAACTCTGTGTACCTGTTTGTATTTCTGATATCCTGAATCTGCATTTGTCCCTGCATTTGAGTACCTGTTCCCAAGTTTGTTTCCCCAGCCTGTTCCCTTATTTGAATTCCCAGTATTGGAAGACATTTCTCTTGATATTAAATTAGACCTTATCCTCAGTTGTTTACTTGCCTGATTTTCCATATTCTGTATTACCTGCTAAAGGACACTTTCCGTTGTAGTTTAACATTTAATTGCTCTATTGTGTTGCGTTTGAGTCCAGTTTTCCCCCACCGTGACACAAGCATTTCCAGGCTTATGGCTCTTATTTGATTCTCGATATTACGAAGTTTTGTTGTTTTTTTAAGTTGTTTATTGTCTGAGGTTTATTCACAAACACCTTTTCTTTGAGATAGCCCCACAGGAAGAAGTCGGGACTAGTCAGGTCTGTGGAGATCACATACTGCCCCCTGTCTTTGAATATCTTGACATTGCACAGATATAGGTGTGATACCTACTACACAGAACGCTTCAGCTCTCCCCATGAACTGATAAACACTGTCTTTTACCCAGAAGAATTTAGAATTGAATATAATCTGACCATGTATTTGACCCAAATTGCACTCACAAGACTAGAATGCATGGGAGATTATGCAAAAGTACAGAAAAGTACAAGGAAACAGTGTATTTATATGTGAAAAGGCACATTATACTTGTGATTCCTTCCCAAATTTTTTAGCTAACTCACACATTAATTCTCATTTCTTGCTGTGGTTCATAAAAATCTACAGCCCTCATTCCATCACTTACTGTGCAAATACTGATGTGTTCATGACCTGTTTGTAGGTTGAGTTTGAAGGTTGTAGCCTGAAGTTTGCCTTGGGGTTTGAAGCAGCCACAGACTTGCTCGCTCAGATGTTGGAAATGAAAGTGTCTGATAGGATAACTCCGTCACAAATCCTCCAACATCGATTTATATGCGCTTATGGTAGGTATGTTGAAGGTATGTTTTTGGATCACCACTTCTCAAACTGTATTTTCAAACTGCTTGTCTCCATGAGGATGATTTTTCTTTGTCTGGGATGTCATGGCATTTTAATGATCTCTTAACCTCCGTGGTGACAAACAGGTGACAGCCGCCAAGTCAAATTACAAGTTAGATCTGTGTTTTTCACGTTTTTAAGACAAGGTACAGTGCAATTTAATGCCATTATAAGAACATTCCAGGTGAAGCAACAATGTCTCCAGAGTGATGAGTAGTTAGCAGACCCTCAATTTCCATAGTGCACCCCATGTAAAACAGTAGGTAGTACCTGTAGCAAACAACAACTAAATAACTGTTTGTGTCCATAGCGAGCCACGTCCAGGCACCACATTTTGGAAAAGTTAAAGACCAACCAACCTAACGATAAGTCTTTGGCCCAAAGGGAGATAACAAACATCCTCCCTGAAGGATACAAAGTGACCAAAATGTTGGCAAAAGGAAAGTTTGGCCAGTTGGTCAGATGACAACCAGACACCAGGAATACTGTGACCATCAAGTTGCCATATTCCAACAACAGAACTCAGCAGGAGGAAAGTGCCAAACCAGTCAAGCATAATGTTGTGTGTTGCATCCTTACTGTTCTTACTTAATATACACTCTTAAGTGGTAATACCCAGGATATCACAATTAGTATTATGATTATTGTGAAAAGAAACGTTCTGATTTCACCATTATTCCCAGTTATAGTCACAAACATCGAACAGTGAAATCCTTCGTTCCTTAGTACAGAGATCACTTCTAGAACCTTTAATTCACATACAATTTTATTTTCTTGCTTCAATTGGATTTAAAATGCATTAGTGACAAAATCATGGGTCACCGTTGTTGTAGTGGCCTTGCAGCTTCATAAAATCAGACTTTCTAAATGATAAAGTTACATAATGATGTTCCCTGATCATTAACTAATTAAGAGTTATATTTCAAATGATTGATGCATGTTTGAATAATCATGTATTGTCTTGTATTGGAAGCTTGGATTCTCAGTAAATGTCTGTGTTCACCTGCCTCCTCTGCCTAATGTGTGCGATTCACACTCCAGGTCATATATGTAGAGTTCAAAGATGTGAAATAGCCATTTTTCAACAATAAAAACACAAATTATAAAGAGGTGGGGCCTCTCAGTTCTACAGTTTTGAACAGGAAGTCAGTGCACCTGTTCCTCAATATTGTGGTTCACAATTAACTAAATAATTTAGTACTTAATTATAATTAAGTACTAAATGCCCCAAATACATCTTCTTTTTTGTGACATAAACAGATTAAAACACTTTACTTTTACATATTGAATTGAAATAAATTACTTTTGCTTCTAAAATTGTCACGATTTAATATGTTTTATAATGTTAATATTAAATCGTGACCTGAACAGTTATGCCAATTAACTAAATAATCTTTTAACACCTACTAACCCTTTTTTAATTCAGCTGTCCCAGTTTAATAGATTCAGCTGCTTCAAAAGTTTTAATAAAGCTGGACACGCTGACATGGACCAGCAAAACATTATGAGAAAACATGGACACAAACCACCCTCTGCCCCTGGGCCACCTCCGCCCCACTGCCCAGCAGGTAAGAACATAATGTTAACGTGCATATGGAGGGTTTTCATGTTTTTTATTATAATTAAGGCTTGGTGAGATAGTAAATGTGGTAAATTTTTTCATAATTTACATCACTAAAGTGGCAGTTTGTGTTAAGAAGTTGAAAAAAAAAGTACAAAAATACAAGTGGCAGTGAACTGAACAGAAATGAACAGAATACCTCCACCTATGTCATCAAGATATTTTAATTGGTCTAATCCAGACATGGGCAAACTATGGCCCAGGGACCACACATGGCCCTTTGGTCTTATTAATCCGGCCCACACGCGGGAGCTCAGGCCCAGAAAGTATTCTCCCATAGAGCACAATGCATATTTTTTCAGAATTCAAACTGCCTATGTTCGGCTGACAGGACATCCACAGCTTTCATAATGGTCGGATTTTATAGGGATTCTTCTGTATTTTCACAATATCAATTTACGTAATATTATGTAATGCAGAGAAAAAATCTCTTTGTATTTTGCAACAATGTGCTCAGTCCATTGAAAACAACACGATGCTCTCTTTGGTTCATCCTCCAGATCTTATTAAACTTCTATAGGCCACGCTAATAACCTAAATTACATTCTCTTTGTATTTTAGACTGCAGAGGACTATGAAGAGAAGAACAACCTGCGTCCGGGATCTATCAATTCAAGTCAAATGAGTATCTAGTTTTGATACTAGTTTTAGGAGTGATTTTTAATTGGGAAATTATCTTTGACAACACTTCACCAAAACAACAATTGCGTTATTATCAATGTTTTGATATATCTCCTACCTCTGTTTTCAGTATTCGATCTCTAGACAGTGACTTACCATTAAATAATAACTAACATTCTTTTATCTACTTTTTTCCAGTCACAACTGTGTGTTTCTGAGCAGTACCAAAAACATGAGCTGGTGAAGGAAATGCTCAATGTCAGCGCAACTCAGAGGATCACTGCTGCTCAGATCCTGGAACATCCTTTTATTTGGCAAGTCCAGAGATAGTCACTATACTTATATGCACACCAGGAAAAACTTAGTACTGATCTACTCGGAATCTTTGTAAATCCCATTCAAAGCAATGTGAATAATTGTGTTGCAAAGGCCAAATAACTTGTGACATTGACACATCAATGGTGGACACAGTACAGGAAATGTGCACTCAAGTAAAAGTACTGTATACAGTACACATCAAAAGTACTACTCAAAGTACAGGGTGGCCCAAAAGTCACTGACAGTTGAAAAAAAAATCATAACTCTTTTGTTTCTAAATATTTTTATTTTATTTTTCAGAGCTTTTAGAACTACTTTTCTGACATTAATATGAGCAAATATAGCACCAAGGAATGAACCCTCATTGTACAGTGGTACTTTGAGTCACATGGGTCAAATTCAGAAACCCAGTGGTGTTACCATTGACATTTTAATACTAGAGATGCCCCAAGTGTAAATGCCATTAAAGGAATAATAAGTCGTTTTCAAAGACAGGGGGCAGTATGTGATCTCCACAGACCTGACTAGTCCCGATTTCTTCCTGTGGGACTATCTTAAAGAAAAGGTGTTTGTGAATAAACCTCAGACAATAAACAACTTACATCAAATAAGAGCCATAAGCTCGGAAATGCTTTAAATGTTATGCAAAGTGTGTTGGATCGGGCTGTTCAGTGCCAAACTGAAAATGGTGGACACTTAAAAAACATTTTTTTTTAAGATTAGGTCATTTTTACTTCCCCTAGTTTAAGTAGTGATAAGTTCAAGTGTAAATGAACAATTATAACCGTATATATTGCCAAAATTCCTCTGGAGGACATGTCTGGGGTGAGGGAAGTCTGCCAGTCCCTGCTTAGACTGTTGCCCCTGCATCTGGCACCAGATAAGCGAAACAAAATGGATGGATGGATATTGCCAAAAATCCCAGAAGATTCAGTTTACTTGCTGCTAAAATTTGGTGAGTATAACTTAAGAATTATAGGAGCTATTGAAGATTGTAAGGTCTCAGTGACTTTTGGGTCACCGTGTACTAGTTACTTTCTTGCGTAATTTTAGTAGCATTTTAGATCATAAAAAAAAATAAAAAATCCAAATTAAAAGCACTGTATTTGATTTTTCCTCATTTACTTGTGTAGTTATTTACAGGTATAGAACGGATTAGAGATAGAATTGGAAAAGATGGAGGACTGACTCAAAACCAACGGGACAAAACAACAGTATTAAGTTATTGCCAATCTAGCAGGAATCGCTAATGTTTTATGATTAGGTGTAAAAAACAAACTAAGTGAGAATCTGTCGTGTATGAACTGAACCAGTGGAACTTTCCTATCTTTTGGGTTTGTTGCGAGCCACTTTGTCCAGAGGTGGTGGCACATAACGAAATGATGTAAAAATCGGGTGTAGAACAAAAACAGGAGTATGGAGAGGTGGTCAAAATTGTTTAAACTCATTGTGGACGTCTTAACCACAGTGTGATAAGATCCCTGGGCAGTGTTTTAGGCTGTTGGTCTGTGCGCTTTGACAGTGACATTTGAGCTTTTGGTTTCAGACTTATCTTACTCAGTGTGGTTCTTCTCTCTAAAGAACTGAAACAGTCCTAGTTAAACTCGGAGTTGTATCTCATGTACTTTTATAGTTATAGTCACAGACACTGAGAGAGTTAAATACACAGGCCTATGAGCACCTGGTCATGGATTATTGACACTTATAATACGGGCTGTATTCAGGCGTACCCCATGACACACTTCAAACTGAGTTTGAGCTTTATATTGAAGGTATATTACTCTACGGAATCCACAAAATTCTTTTAATTTGATGTAAGACAGTTACACAGGTATTGCCTTTTGGATCTATCAAAACAATATTTTATTAGTGTGTGTGAGACAATTTTTCTGTGGGGGAGATTTGTGCTTTTATTTTTTTATAAAACACAAGATTGCATTTGCAGGGACACATGTTCATATTCTGCACTGCTTTACAATAAGTGAATATATTTATGTGTTTGCATAATGCACTTTAGAAATGTGTTGTATGTACACAAGGTACATAGCCATAACATATGTATGTGTGTGTGTGCGTGTGCGTGTGTCTGTGGGAGAAACACCATGGGCTCTGGTGGGTTTCTTGAAAGATGGATGTTTTGACACTTCGTAACTCTCCTGCTCCAGGCTTGTCACACACACACACACACACACACATATATATATATATATATATATATATATATATAGATATATATATATATAGATATATATAAACTATAGATGTATAATATAGATGACTATGTCATCTGATTTAGAACCCTAAATCACGACGTCGTCGTGGAGATGTGTGATGTCATCATGTGATGTGATGATGTCAGACTTTAGAATCAGACGTTTTGTTATAAAGTCGCTCACAGATTCAGCTCATTACTTCTCTGACACCGATGGATACACTCGCACAAAACAATCGCTCTACAACTTTCACTATGAAGCCTTGGTACCTGTACACGTCTGAGGACGACGTCCACCTCTATGACCAGGACTTCAACCTGGAGGCTCTGCTCTGTCCAACACCATCAGGACACGAGCAAGAGCCAGAGGAGACCCACCTGGAGTCTGCCACCATCCACGACTCCTCGACCCCCGAGGAGAGAGGTCCGGCCCAGGCACCCCTGGACGAGGTACCCCTGCATGAGGTACCCCCGGACAAGGTACTCCTAGACGAGGTACCCCTGGATGAGGTACGAGGTACTCAGGACGAGGTACCCCTGAACGAGGTACTCTTGGATGAGGTACCACTGGCCGAGGCACCCCTGAACGAGGTACCCCTGGACAAGGTACGAGGTACTCAGGACGAGGTACCCCGGGACGAGAGTGCTCTGGTGAAGGCGCTACGCCAAGAGTTAGAGCGAACGAGGGCCGAGCTCACACATCAGGTCCAAATGACCCAATCCCTGGACCTGAGGCTCAAGGCTCAAGAGAGGATCAACCAACAGCAAGACCAGGAGATCCAAACTCTCACTGAGGCCGTCCAAAACAAGGACCACGAACTGCAACATGAGAAAGAAGAACATCGGCAGAGAAGGATCAAGCATCTCCAGTCACTGCAGGAGATGATGGGGGTGAAAAAGGAGCTCCACAAAATAAAAAATGGCACAATCAGAACAAACGCAGCAGACGTGGAGTTTCAAAAAGTCAAGGCTTTGCTCCAGGAGAAAGAAAAGGAGATGGTGGCCCACATCAGTGCCCACGAACAGATAAAGAACCTGTACATCAGCGCAGGACACGAAAACAAGCAGCTGAAACAGGAGCTCCACAACACCCAAAACCTGACAGCAAAAATGGAGATGGAGCTGCATAAAACCAAAGACATGCTCCAGGAGAAACAAGAAGAGCTGGAGAGTGTCACCAGTTTCCACAACAAAATCAGATTTTCTCATTTCCACAGTGCACTGAGGGACAGAACTCAGCTCCAACAAGAACTGGCCTCTGCTCAAACAAACATGGAAGAGATGAGCAGGACACTTGAAAAACAGGACTTGGAGATCCAAAATCTCACTGAGGCCGTCCAAAAGAAGGACCTAGAACTGGAACATGAGAAAGAGGAGCATCGACAAAGAAGAATCAAACATCTCACGTCACTGAAGGAGATGATGGAGGTGAAGAAGGAGCTCCACAAAATCAAAAATGGCACAATAAAAATAAATGTGGCTCACAACAACATGAGTCAGCGAGGAGCAGAGAAGGGGCCCCGGCGTTACCACCGCTAAGCTCCAGACACGACCTTTGACCTCTGTATTAACACAAAATAAAACTATTTGTTAAAATAACAAAATATTTGTTATTCGTGTTTTATTGTTTTTTGTCCAAACCTGACTCACCTGCAGCTGCACAACTGTCACGATTATGAAGGATATTGGTGAAGAAAAAATACAAAAAATACACAAGTAAAAGTATTAAAGTACCTGTTTAAAAGTGACTTAAAGATGAAAAAGTAAAAGTGTTTAGCTGTTTTCAGATTTTGAAATAAAGCTTCAGATTTAGTGATTTTCATAAAGATTTGAGCTGAATTTTGTTCAACAGAAACAAATGAATCGATCAGTTTTTGGTTTTTTTTGCTATATTTATCTGTATATTTTTGTTTGCTCAAATTATGAACGTGTCTAAAATAAAACCTCAGACTTTTCAGCAGGTCTCAGACAATAATAGAAAAAATACTTCAATTCAAAAATGTAGTAGAAAGTACAGACACCTGAACACCACTTTTACTTGGAATTTCTGCTCTTTAAATCAACAGGTTTCTCAGTAGTAGTAGTAGTAGTAGTAGTAGTAGTAGTAGTAGTAGTAGTAGTAGTAGTAGTAGTAGTAGTAGTAGTAGTAGTAGTAGTAGTAGTAGTAGTAGTAGTAGTAGTAGTAGTAGTAGTAGTAGTAGTAGTGGTTTTATGGTCTTTCAAAACCCTAGATGTCACACCAACGTCGCCGTGAGTCAAGACATTTTTGTGAGGTTGTGGTTTTGAAGTTTAGCAGCTGTCAACCGCACAGGAGAGGCATGATTCTTTAGATTAGATTAGATTTATTTATTTTTTTCACCAAGAGGTGAAAAATGACCACATAGACTAGGGTTAAGGTCAGGACTTTGTGGTGCTGAGGTAAATCCTGTAAATATGTGGAAAATATTACACAATGATTTAGGAAACAAGCTTTTTATCAATTGGACACACACACACACATATAAACACACACATACACACACACACACTCACACGTACAGTAGCGTCTTTGACATCCTGAAAACTGATAGCATTAGCAGTTTGAACTGTTGGCAAGATTTATTTCTACTGTTGAGTAAAAACTAAGTCGGTGATGGTTGTGATGGTTGTGCTGGCGGCCTGCGTATAGTCCACATAAACCTAAACTTTAGGTTCATCAAAGAAGAAAGTAAAAACTACAGGAGTTTTGACATGTTTAAATGCACTGTGAGAGAGACAAATAATTTGAGCATAAGGAATTTCATAACTTGTCTAAAAATGCATTGCTCATTATAGACACACTTTGCCTGTGACTATCCCAGACATTTGTTTTTATCTGGTACCTGTCCAACTATGTGCCTGATAAATTAGAAAACCTGAATATAAGTCGCACATTTAATTTTTTTCATCATGGAAATAGTTTTGCCTAGACTTTTCCACAGTGTAGCACAGAATTCGTCTTTTATTTATGTTCAATTGCAGATGGTGACTGTGGGGGTCACCATAGTCCCTCAGGGTAATACATACATCTCAGGTGGGGGCCATACCTCTTCGAATTCCTCCACCTCTGAGTGATGAAGCCACAGCGCTGCTTGAGACTGTAACGCAAAGGGATCCATGTACCACAGCCTACCAGCCCTGTCCAGGTAAGACTCGCTCAGTCTCTCTAATTGCATTTCCATCCATCTAGAGTGTGTCTATTTACAAAATTTGTATCAGAAAAGCACAAATGTGACTTTTTACCCGTTTCCATCAGAGCATACGTGAGCTGCTGTCTTCTATTCTTTAAATTGTAATATTGTTATAGATATCTTTCGCCACAAAGCCTGCTGTATCAGTCTTTGGTAAACTACTGCACTGTAAAGCATAAAACTTTCCCCGAGTTACTCTGCTAATGAAGATCAGACAGTGCAACAACCAACATGACGAGATTAGCATGGCGTCCAGTCCAGTACAGGCACTTAGTCTGACAGTCTTGTGGGTTTTTATATCATTTCACTATATTTTTGTTATTCAAGATATTCTCACACATCATTTTTTATTTGTGTTGTAAGCTCAGTATCTGTATCTCCAGTATGCGCTCGATCATCTGCTGACGGGATCCCCATTTTGTTGGTGATTCTGAGATGAGCTGATGAGCGGCGAGGCCAAGTTCTGCTTGTGCCACTGCCATGTCCCTCTGCTTCTTCCAGCCAAAAGAGAAAACATTCACTTCATTTTTACAGATTCCAACAGAGCGTTTAGTACGAGGATCCTTGCAGGGATTCCCCGTACAACAAGCAAAAGTGGAAATTCATTGAAACAGTGCATATACGAACATGGCATCTTCTCTTCATCTTTGGTAGGGACAGACCCCATCCTTTTAAATCAGAATACAGAATATGCCAAAAACAATTGTGAGGATGAGGATTTATGGCTGTTGTTTGAATATATTTTATGTAGTATTGTCAGTTACAGATGGTGTCTCACTCACTTATTGCACTGCTGTTTAGTTGCACACCATATTATCTTCTTTAAGTTTCCATGAAGCCAAGGAATCTCCGAGACCCTGCGCTACAATCTCACCCGTGTGGTCTTCGGGGAAGTACGAGGTTTGCAAACAGCAGGTCCCAAAAATGCCCCGTTAAGCTCTTTTATGGTTACAAATATCTACTCGACCCAAGCTCCACGGTGGTTGAGAAGCGCAAAGCCGTCCCCAGAGTTTTAGAAAGTGTTTGCCTTTCATTTTTGTTTCATTATAGAGTTTAGGTAAGACAATGGCCAGAGATTACCAGGCAATATCTGGCCTGGTAATTGATATCTGGGGTCCCACATGAAACCGGGCTTCTCTACAGTGGAAATGGGCACCGTTTCTGTGATTTGCTTCCATCACGGCCCTGTTGTTTCGTATGGTATCATAACCGTGTCACAAACTTTAAGTTGTACAGATTCCTCCCACTCTGCCTCGTGTAATAGGTGAAAAAGGTTCCTCATGCTGGTGCTTTATGTTTTTATGATAATTTGACCTCTCTCTTCCACACTACTTAGTTTTGGCACTAAATCCTCATCAGCTTTAGTAGCGGCCATGATGACGACGCACACTGAGAATGAGCACAGTATCAAGCGGAAATATAAAGGAGGAGGAACCCGAGATCAAGCTGACAGATGTAGAAGAAACTTGCATTTTTCACATTGTCAGTCTTTAAAAACACAAATTAATTCAATTTATCCCCTAGTCCTATTGGCAACCAAAATTTTCTACCATTGTTGCCTCGTAAGAGCAGCACACAACACACCTTTAAAGTTTGTTCAGTCTCCATTTGATCATTGGTCCAGGGAAAACTATCTCCATCTAAGCAATATCCAGTCATCATAAATATGAGATAAAACACATGTTCACACGTCCTGATGAAGGCTTAAGCCTGTAGTGTTTGTTCGGCTCTGCGTGAAGCACGAACTGAAACAGCTGCTTAAATAAGTCTCAGTGGTGGAAGGATCTCTACAAGTGAGATCTTGAACACATGTTATCTGCAGAGTGAAGGTTATATAAATGCTATAATAATGTATGTGATCATTAGCAAAGATTACTCCCTTGATTTCCTTGTTTGTGTTCAAGATCTTGCTTATAGAGATGCTTCCAGGACTGGACTTTTACTTAAGCAACTCTTTTAGTCCTGTGTCAACATCATCCCGTGGCATACTACACTGCTGTACTCACACACGACTGCAGCACAAAATGGTATGATATTTTTGTCTACTTTTCCTTGTCCTTTTCGCAATTTTATTTCGAACTAGGTAAATTTGCAGGAGCTACACAGTCCACAGTGAAAGTTAAAGAGGATTTAAAAACACGCACACACACTTGGATCACTTATATTTGAAAAATTGGTGCTGCAGAGTTGGCCATTTGCAACTTTTATCCAAGTCAAATTGGACTTAACCCAATATCAGCGTGACACTCCTTACTCTGTCTGCACATGTCAGGTATGGTCCACAACTTATGGTGCGTGTTTGGGGGTGAATGATGCACGGTGTATGTGAACAATTTACACTCGGGTCGCTCGGCTGCAGTAATATGTTGAACAAGCAGCTCTCATTCATTTCCTCTTTGGGTGGACCAGGAGGAGACTAGGGGAAGAAGCAAAGAGGCCACCTGAGAACAGCAGAGTTGAACTGAATTCAAATTTATGCAAATGTGGAGTGAAATCATCACAGCGACAGCCACTCAGTGAACATCTTTTGACAGACACAATGAGGCACTGGTTGAGCTTTGTTGTTTTAGTGCGGTGTCAAGCGTCAAATCAGAGTATACGCTGCTCAGCTCCGCACTTGTGAGCCAAAACATGAAGAAATCATGCGGAAAGCTATTAAGTTTTAGAGTTTAAGGTTTAAAATGTCAAATAATACAAACATAGAATGGTCAGTGACATGTTTCTGGCTCGTGTCTGTCCCTGTAGACAAACCACGTGAGCCAGTTTCCACTCGGCCTCCACTCCCCCCCTCTCTTCAGATGTAAATGTGAGCCGCGGTGCATTCTATCCTCTGTGAACACATCATATATTTCTGTGTGCTAATGCTCCCTGGAGTGCCATACATGTTCGACATTCACTGCACAAGTCTCTCTTACATTCTTACATAACAATGTCCGCTGTGCTGAGTCCACATGTGAGCGCAGATAAATCCCACTTTTTTTCTTTCACTCTTTTTTCCCCCTCTCTCTCTCTCAATATGGAAATGTTTATGTTCTGCAGTTAAATGTGTTTTCTTTAGTGATATGCAATAATAGTGGTTTTGTGGACTGCATTATGGGAATGCAGCTACTACATGTCCACTGGCCAATTGCAAGTCCTAAAATGGTCATTGTCATCTAGTTTAAAGGCCCTGTATGCAAGTTTTTCCCATGTATTTAAACAAAAAATCTCACCCCAGTACAGATATATTCTACAAGCAGCTCTTGCGGTCAAAAATATGTCTGCTATGTACTGTCTGCATCTAATTATAAAGCCTTTTATTGTCTGATAATTAGAAAGTGTGTGGTTAGCTGGTTATTGTGAGGTCACAGGACTTTGAGAGTTGTGAAAACCTCTTATAAACTATATTGTGGTGAATAATTAGAATGCTTGGAATGCATAAAGTGTATGTGGGGAATTACTTTGGACGTCTAGTTAAAATGAACTACTTCTGTTTTTTTCATGCTTTTAAGTACAGCACCTGTAAGGTTGTTGCTTATATGTTGCAAATTATTACATTTTGAACAGTATTGCAGAGTTAAAAACCTTTGAGGAATTCTCAGACTTTCTGGGAGAAGAGAAAAAAACACACATCAATGTATACATTTCCACAAAATTGATAAATGGGTGAAATGGCCAACAGATGGCAGCAAAGCTCAGTTCTCAGTAGCAGTGCTACCTGAATCCAGAGCACAGGGAAACAAGTTTGTCTCATTCTCTGTATATGGACAGGCCTCATGTAAAAGCTCAGAACCTCCAGAATTCACTCACCGAGCTGCAGAGACTGCACTAGCACTGATTAAGAGGTGCTGGGGTTTAGGTAGTGACGATTCAGATCAGGGAGAGAATGTGATTTAAGCAATGAAACTGGCAACCCAAACGAGGCCATTCTGCTTTCTGATTGGCAATTATCTTGAGAATGAAAAACACCAAATTATCATTTATGTCCTCAGATCTGAGATGAACATGGTCACATTAATTATTCCTCTTATTGATAACAATTACAAAATGACTGGACAAGTTGTTTATGTTACATGTTATGTTTTGGTTCTCAATACAATTATCCAGTCAGAAAGCAGAATGAGCCTCCCACCTAAAAGGACTCTGTCTGAGCTGAATCGTCCTTACCTAAATCCCAGCACCTGCAGCCAATCAATAATCAGTGCTAGTGCAGCCTCTGCAGCTCAGTGAGTGAATACTGGAGGTTCTGAGCTTTCACATGACTGTCCAGATACGTTTTTCTCACTTTCAGTATATGTTCTCTGAATGCAGCTGATATATAACACTGGTGCAGTTCATTAAGAGCGCAGTACCTTAAAATGCCTCTCCTGGGGTAACCCTTTCTGGAGCAGTGGGGGTGAACATCTTCAGACCTAATTCAGATTCTAATTCTATTGAGCATGTTTCGGGCTCATGGGGTTAATTGGATTACCCAAAGAAAATCCAGACACACAGAGAACATGCATACTTGCTGAATTGAGGACCTTCTTGCTGTGAGTTGAAAGTGCTAGCCTTCCAGACACTTTGCTGCCACAATAGAATATAGCACAGATGTAAATGTCATGTTTATTCCTTATTTTTTTCCTTCCAAATAGATGCAAAACAATCAAACGTGTGACTTTAGCTTTTAAACTACATCCTAACACACATTGTTAGCTCGGTGTTAGCTCGTGTTTTTACAAATCCCCTTAGCATCAGTCCTCATTTGTTTACGATTATCTGGAAATTCAAAGCACTAGTTTGAATGTATTTACGTGAGAATAAAATCAATGCGTCACGTCTCCTCTCTTTGTAACAACAAGCGCAGAATCGAAGGAGAAAAGGGAGACTGTAGCCCTGAGCCAAATGTTACACAATAGTCTTAAGTGAAATACCAAAATGCCAAGACCGCTTCACTACGCCAGACCATATTAGAGCCCAATAAAAAAAGAAAAAAAGAAAAAAAAAAACATATGAGAAGTGCAGCCGGCCAGCAGCAGTCAAAATAAGGTGAACAACATTAAAAGTGACGTGGCATTAACAGTGTGGTTATATAACATTATGAGACCAGTAATATAAGTCTTGTAAAAGTATTTCTTCCTCGTGTTAAGCTGAAGGGGAGGTCCGGCAGTCTTGGCAGTAGCAGGACGTTAAACGTGTTTATTTTATGATGTAGATAGTGAACGGATGCAGAGTCTGACCACAGTCTGCAGAGGGAAAACAGGCAGAAGTACACTCCCCCTTAAAGGAACTGTACGTGAGATTTACATTTAACCTAACTGTGTCCCAGATATGAGGTAAACATGTTGAAATATAACTTTTACTGATAACAATTCTAATGCTGATTTATTCTTCATTACAAAAACATTTGACATGATCGCAAAGTTTGTTATAATTTGGTGCTTTGGTTCTCAAGGTTATTATCCAATCAGAAAGCAAATTGAGTCTCACATGAGTCTCTCACTCAATGCTGAAATCCAGTTGGTTAAAACTGAAAAAGGTCTTAATTATCACTACCTAAACCCGAGCACCTGCAGCCAATCATCAATCTGTGCTAGTGCAGCCTCTGCAGCTCAGCGCAGAATTCACCTTTATCTGCATATAGAAACACACACAGAACCCAGGTTCAGATGTGATTAAAGATCAGAATGTTTACAGTTGCAGGTGATGTGGCCATATCGACTTGTCCATCAGTGTACCTCAGGGCAGATGTGGTTACAATAGTATCTTGTGGAGTGAACAAACTCAATGCTCTACAAAGCATTGTTAAGTGTCCAGTCAAAAGACATTGCAGTGATGGATGATGCAGATTAGACGACTTCAGGAGATGTTTCCCCCCAGGGCCTGGACACTGGTGGCGGTACAGGAAGAGGCCAAGGAGAGCAGAGGGGACAATGAGAGGACGAGATGCCAAGGGGGAGATGGAAAGGAGGTGAGGTACAGCCAAAATTAACTGGGAGCATGTCACTAGTCCAGCATTTATCACTCTGACAAAGATTTACTCATAAAAGACACTTGTCCCTTGTCACCCAGCAGACACAGCCTGCGTGACTTGCGTAGGTCACATGGTAACCAAACCTGCATGAAGTCCAACTCACAAAAACCCAATGGCCTGTGCCCTTTTGACCACTGATACTTTGCAGTTGATGTCATCAACATCCTCTGGGGGTTTGAAGCTAACTTGAGGCACTGCTCCGTCTGAAGCTCTGTTACTCAAGTTAAAGTTTAATCTTAGCTTTATTTCAGCACAATCTGATCAGAGAGAATTGTTTAAACTGGAATTACAACAGCAGAGCTGACTTTGTACCATTGACCAAGTCTCTCACTTCACACACTCTCAAGCTAGCTAACATTAGCCAACAGTTAGTCACTCTCACTTGAGGGTGACTTACTGAAACTTAAACACCTAAACAGGACCAAAGGGGAGGGCTCCTGAAAATATGCTGTTTCAATCCATTTTGTATATTTCCTTGAATTTTCAATCTACAAACTTATGGGGCTGTGTCTGCTTATGTGTGCATTGTGTTACCAGGGTAACAGATGAGCATCTAGCAGATAAATCCCCTGAGTTTGACGCCACTGCAAAGTGTCAATAGTGTGTATATGTTGTTGTCATTGGGCAAAACACTTGGCCCTACTTGCCTGCATTTGGATGCGTGTGCTTAGCACTGCTTAGACTAACTCGTTTCTACTAAAATATATTTGATAAGATTAACATGCAAGATAAATAACAATAATATCCACCAATGCCTTGGTGGATACTGATGGAAACATGGCTGCCAATTGTACCTTCTACACTTTACCCATCATGCAAAGGCATGATGGGTAAATCATTATGTCATTATTATGCACTTGTACTGTATTCTGAGGTCATTTGCATTCTGCTCATGCACGTGGGACTGTATGCATGCTCCTCATAACGTGACATTTATATAGTGTGGTTTGTATTGTTTTATGTAACATCTCTGAGTCCATCGTTTGGCCCAAGGGCAGCAGTGACTCATGAAATCCAATGTTCACACCGTGTCCACTGGAATTACTGTAGTTGGCTGTACTGTGCAAAATCAACTGTGAGATTTTATGTTGTAACAATGTTCCTCAGCATCATCTTTAAATGCCAGTGTCGTCCTCCTCTGAACAGGCATGTTATTATAAACATATATATTGTCTTTATTTGTTTAGTAATAGCATTTAACCGACGAGATGTGAATGGGCTAATGATTGAGATATCACACAACAGTTAGAAATGTCAGCTACTGATTAGGGGCAGGTTTGTTTTAGAATCTCACTCCTACGTTAAGAATTGTCCCCATAGTGAAATTCATCCCCCAAATTTGGTTCATCCTTCACTTATTGTGCATGTTTTAGGCCCATCCAGACACAGGGACAAAACATGCACAGAAAGGCTCTGGCAGCCTGGGAGTCAAACCTGGAACCCTCTTGCTGTAAGGCGATAGTGCTAGCCCCTCAGCCACCATGCTGTCACAAAGCGTCAAAGCTTTGCATCATTACATGACAAGTATCAAATACTCTTTCTCTATAAACTGAAGTTTCCACATTCGTAAAGTTAGGATTTACACTGCATGTATAGAGCAGAGTGTGGACCTGTCCTTTGTGAGAAGATTTGGAAAATATCCTCCAAGGGTTCAAGTTACTGGTGTTGGTGAAGAGTAGATGGAGAGGATGGGGAGACTGATGGTGCTGCTGTTGCCATGGATATAGTGTGATGGAAGATTGTGTCAAACAGCTGAGAGAAGGAGCAGGGAACACGGGAGAGAATCTTGTATAGTTGGGAAGCAAACACAGCAGACGGTGATGCACATGGTCAGTATTACTGTAGAAGCCGGAGACACAGACAGATCAGGGGCACATGGGGGGAGCAGTTTGGACTCTTCTCCTTGTAGCCAAAAGGCTCATTGTGGCCCTGATCTGGAACAGGACCACAGAGGGCATGAGACAACTGTTTCTGTACCATTACGAGGTAGCCCTAAAGACTCTACTTCCAATCAAATGGTTTATTATTGTAACAATGGTCAATTATGTTTTAGTTAAGTTCATTTAGCCAGTCCATTAAGAGACAAATTATCCATGAGCCAGTGGAGGATTTTGCATGCCCCATCTGTCTGGGCCTGTGTGGATCTTTGTTTTGCATATATTTCGCTCAGTAAACACGAAGGCACGTTTATGTAAGACCATTACATCATATTCACCTGAGTCCTGGGAAACACAGTTTTTGAACATCTGTACACATGCTGGAAGTATTTTTTTCAGGGTAGGGTATGGTATATAGTGTTGATGAATGTTTATTTGTTATGTGGCAGTAACCTGCAGGTGGGCTCTGCCACTGATGGGATCATTTATTATTGGTTGCTCTTGTTGGCCAGTGTTGTGGATAGCCCAAAAAACAAAACTTGTCTTTCTTTAAATGTCATCTGGATGGAGCTGTTTGTTGTCCCGAGTCACTGGCCTTCAAATATTTGATTAAGTCCCAAATCATAGTCCATTTTATCTCAATTCATCAAAACAGTGGCTCATGTCCGACTTAAGTTGAGTCCAAGTTACGACTTATAAGTTCAAACCTCTGCTGGTAATCCATATCTGGGATTTTTTGTACACATTTCTAATTTGTAGAGACAGGAGAGTAATAGGTGGCATAAAATAAAGTTGTGATCATTTTGAATACAAATATTCTTCATGGAGCCTCTTAATTCTGAATTCATATTTAAATGCATTAACATTTAAAACTCCAAACTTGCATTTGGGACATTCCACAGGCATTAGTCAATGTTTTTCCCAAAACTACTACTGACCATTATTTCCTTTCCAACGAATTTCCTACAACTCACAAAAACATGTTTATCCCCTTCTCTCATCTGGGACTCCTTGAGAATTTGCGTACTGTGGCATTAGCCACATTAGTATTGTTGTGTAGCAGACTGTACCCAGTGGTAGACAAAGGCTGTGAGCTAGCCCCTGCCGTGTGAGGCTAACACTTGTAGACAGGTACAGTATTGAAACACCACTCATAAGACAGTCATGCTCACTAGAGCAGACATGTTGACCACACCACCTGCTGTGACTGTGTCTGCACTTTGACAAATACAGTCATGAGCACTTCCACTCTGACCTCCTTCTGACCTTGCAGTATTGTCTTTTGTACTTCGGTAAGTCGAGTGGCATTGCATTATCCAAAATCAAATTTAGTTGATAAACACAAATAAAAAAGGTACCACTGTGCCACCTAGACTATAATGGGCCAAGCGCTGTAGAAAAAGGTGCACAGATGTGTTGTTGACAAAGACAATATATATTATAATCAAGAGTGAGAGTAGCTAGAGCAAAGAAGAGTGAGCCAAAGATAATGATTAAAAACCTGTTTTAAGATGACTAAAGAGCTGAGAAAAAGTTCATGATCTGAAAATAGGTAAAAACTGATCCAAAACCAACCTTTGTGAAAGCCGTAGGTCCCTGTCAGCCAAACAAAATCATTTCATCAATTTGTTTGTGCTTTATGGAGAAAATCCTTTCTGGGAAAAATCCTTTCTGGGCAAGAGGAGACTTTTTTGCTGCAGTACAAGTGAGTGGCCACTAATCCAACTCGAGACAGGTCTAAGATAGTAATACCCTATCCAGCTATTTTAATAGATCCATGGTCTGGAACCAACTGTCCTTACTTGGAACATTCCAATCACAGCCACTAATTTGTATCGAGAGCTATGTGCTGTCTGGCTCCCACAGGAGCTGTTGCATGGCCTGCAGTAAGTCAGACCTGCTCCCCGGGCTTGCCTGACTTTGCCAGGGCTGCCTTTTGTCACCAGTTCTATTCATTGTTTTAATGAACAGAATGTCTTGGCGTAGTTAGGGGAGGGTTTGGTTTTAAGGTTAGGTATTCTGCTTCCACAGCCAGGCCCTGGACAAGAGTAAGATGAAGTATTCATTAGTCCAGAATAAAAAGTTTTAAGTATGGCCCCAGTTTAAATGCAGCTATATTCTCATTCAACTAGTTTTGATTTGATTTGACTTATTTAAAGAGGGGTTATTATGCAAAATAGATTGTTTTGAGCTTTCTAACATGTTATAATGTTGACCCCTTATTAAAAACATGTCTGAAGAGGTTTTAGATGTCATCCACGCATGTTTCAGTAATTTAGCGAGCTCTCCCGGGCCCTTTTTGAACCTACCTCACAGTTAGGTGTAAGATTCTGTCCAATGCTCCGCCCACAAGCCTACGTCATCTATGCTCCCACATGACAATTCTCCATGAATATACAAAAGTATGTAAACAAAACTGAATAACACACACACCCAAACAAAATAAAACAGGAGGTAAGGTGAGTGCTACAGTGGGGCTCTAGTGAGTCACATAGAATAATGTGGGACACAAGTGCTCTTCAAGGATAAGGCCGCTCATCATGGAGGAACCGAGATTTAGCTTCTTCTAATTGCGGTTCTCCTTTCATGGTCTCGCTGTTTTGCATTTTTTTCTGTCAGTGCAATTTTGAATGTTTTTTTACAGCGTATGAATGGTCATTGTGTTCTGTGTCCTGATTTGTTAAGAAATTTACATAAATGTTCGATCACTAGTAGTGTGACTCTGAAGTGCTGTATGTTTGCAAGTTTTCTCCCCGACAAAGCCACAATGTTGATGAAACATTTCATACCGACAAATTTCAGAAATGGTTTTAACTTAAAAGTGTTTCTCTGCGGATACTGCTGCAGCAGAGGCAGGTGAACAACACATTTAAAGTGATCATCGAAGAAGGCGGATTTAACATACGAGGGTTTGAACTTTTAGAGCATATAAGCAAGAGCGAAATGTGAGAAAATGTTAATGCCTGTCTGAGAAAAGTGCATAAAGTGTCTGGTGAGGCGTTTTACAGCCTTAAAACATGTATAATAATTGTAAAAAAAAAAGATGATTACTTTGCGGATTTTGCCTATTGCAGATTATCTTTAGAACGTAACCCCTCGATAAACAAGGGACCAATGTATGTTATTTTATTATATCATTATCATTTTTATTAGTATTATGATTTTTAGATTAATAGCAAAAACTTAGATTGAAGTTCCTCTGGGGTCAATTTGACCTCATTTTGTTTCTCTTATAACTCAGCCATAAAAACAAAACTTTTTTTTTTTTTTTTTTTTTTCTTATCATTTTGAGGTCTATTTTTAGCCTGAATTTAGACTGATACCACATGTATTGTACATTTATATATATTAGTGCCAATAGGCCTTGATTATGTGAAAAAAGTGCATATTTTGGACATTATAAGGCCCTATAACACTGAAATTACACGAGTACAGTTGAATAAAATATCTTTTGAATCAAAAGGTCAGAAGGTCTAAATTTAGTGTAGGTGCTGTTTTTTTTTTTTTTTGTTTTTTTTTCAATGAATGAGTGAGACTTTTGAATAAGAGCAAAAATTGATGTTGAATTTCCAATGACCCCAGCCATTATACCGAGCTTAGGGAAAGGGGAAGTAACAAAACAAGATGGAAAATTGTGAAACTAAAGTTATAATTAGATAAAAAGGGATGTTAAAGTAAAAACTAACAGAAAGAGGCTCTTAACAGAGTAGTATTTAACTAAACTAAACTAACTAAAATAAACAAAAGTACAGGGATGACACAAAACAAATCAATCTCAGAGCTAATTTACAAAGGCACAAAAACTAAAGCGAGTAGATGCAGAGGGCGGGTCCTGTGGCTGCTGCAGGTGGAAACCCAGGAGTGGCCGGGCTCTGGGACGTTACACCAATCACACACAGAGCCCATCAGCCAATCAGATGCCGACTTGTGAGCAATCCACCAATCGCAGGAGAGGCTTGTGGTTTCAGATCTTGCATAGGAAAACGGGGATCAGCTGCAGGGACTTGATGTTTATGACTGTAGGAGGAGCTGGAGGCCTGGGCCCCTAACACTCATTTACATGTATATTTACTTGACTTTGGATTTAGCGTTTTTTTTTTCATACTTATAAGGCCCCACAATGTCTGCAAAACTCCAATGTTTGCATATAGACAGATGGTGTTTTTCCTCACAAATCCACCTTTATTTTTTGGGTAAAACGTGCTTTTTGATTCAAATGTCTTCAATAATCATTCAAAACAGAGTTTAGCATCTTGATTTATGATCTTTGATGGATTTATTTAAACATTAGTCAGAAGTCAGGCTAAAAATAGAGCCCAAAATTATAAAACAAAACAAAAAAAAAGTTATTTTATGACTGAGTTGTAAGAGAAACAAAATGAGCTCAGAGGAACTTTAGCGTAACTCTACTGGGAGGAACACACATGGGTTAAGCTGTATATAACAATGCAAAGTAGAAAAGAAAGACAAAATCTGATCTTACTTTTTTACATGACAATTTACATTCTTGACATTTTCCAAAGGGAGTCGGCCATCGTGGTTAAATTGGTTCAGAATTTGCACACTGCTGATTTGCCTGTGGTTTTCATGTGTCCAGGATGTATTCTTCCATCATTTGTTTTACTTATGTGAAGCAAAACACCGGCAGTGGCTTTTGCAAAGCAGGCCACTATAAAACACTGTACATTACAATAATAATGCCTTACAATGCACTTTATCAAAGCCTCTCAAAGCACTGCACTGAAGTCATTATTCATTCACTCCACACTTGGTGATGGTAAACTACTATTGTAGCCACAGCTGCCCTGGGATAGACTGACAGTAGTCTGAGCTGGACTCGATCCTCCGACTTTCGGGTTGGGGTGCCAACACTCTAACCACTGAGCCACTGTCGCCCCAATGTTGATGAAAGTTGAGGGCTTTGAATGTTTGTCAGCAACAATCTGATGACATGGTTAAAGGTAAATATGTGCAAGATTACATAACTCCGCGCAATATTAGGACCTGATTAAAACCTAAAATGGAATGTCATTTTTTGTATATGCTGTAAAGCCAACTATCACAATAATTTGTAGATATTCTTTTTATTCTCCATGCATTCCCATAGATGTACTTCTGTCTTAGTCTCTATGATTTCTATAGTTTTAGCTGTAGAAACAATGGGATCTCAAGCAGGTGGTTTTCATACTTTCCTAAGCAGCAAACCTCTTACATAAGCCACACAGGATGTTGAACACAAATGTACCAGCATGCTTCACAGCGAACTCAAAGTAGTAACCCATGAAACCAAAGATAGTTATATGTGTATATACATATATACATATATATACATGCATATATACATGCATATATATATATATATATATATATATATATATATATATATATATATATATATATATATATATATATATATATATATATATATATATATATATATATATATATACATATAGGCCTGGGAGCTTAAGGGTTCTGCTTCTGCACAGTATCTTTGCTGTTCCTAGTACTGAGCTTTTTTGGACTGAGATGTCTGATGTTTTTCCTGGGATCTGCTGTAGCCACTCCTCCAGTTTGGGGGTCACTGCCCCGAGTGCTCCGACGACCACGGGCACCACTGAAGCCTTCACCTTCCAGGCCTTCTCCAGCTCTTCTTTGATCTCCTGGTATTTCTCTTGTTTCTCATGCTCCTTTTTCCTGATGTTCCCATCGCTTGGTATTGCGATGTCCACCACAACGGCTTTGCTCTGTTGTTTATCCACCACCGTGTCTGGTTCGTTCGCCATCACCATTCTGTCAGTCTGTATCTGGAAGTCCCACAGGATGTTGGCTCGATCATTCTCCACTATCTCTGGAAGTGTTTTCCACCTTGACCTTGGGCTCTCCAGTCCGTACTGGAGTGCACAGATGTTTCTGTACACTATGCCCACCACTTGATTATGCCGCTCCATGTATGCTTTCCTTGCCAGCATCTTACACCTTGCAGTTATGTGCAGGATTGTCTCAGAGGCATCTTTGCACAGCCTACACCTTGGGTGGTAGATCTGGGCCTCTATTTCTCTAGTGCTCAAAGGCTGCTCCTGGGCAGCGAGGATGACCCTCTTGGCCCTTCATATCAGCTCTCTCAAAGCCGCTGGGAGGATTTCTTGATATCAGCTACTTCAGTTATGTTTCGGTTATACATCCCATGCAGGGGCTTGTCCTCCCACGATGGTAACTCCAGCACTTCTTCCTCTGCACTCCACTGTCTGAGACATTTGATGAGCACATCATATGTTGGGGTCCTTGATGTACTTGATGTACTCTTGGATGTTATGTCCTGGACTGTGGCTCTCACACTCACTAGTCCTCGGCGTCCTTCCTTATGACTCGTGTACAGTCTCAGGATGCTGAATTTGGGATGTAACCCTCCATGCATGCTCAGGAGCTTTTTTGTCTTAACATCTGTGGTCTGTATCTCCTCTTTTGGCCAGCTTATGATTCCTACTGGGTATATGATTACTGGCAGGGCGTAGCTGTTGATTGCCCAAGTTTTATTCTTGCAATTGAAATGACTTCTTAGGACTTGCCTTACTAGTTAGAGGTATTTGGTTTCCTCTTCAAGGTTGCCATTTTCTTTTGGGCTACCAAGGTACTTGTAACTGTCCTCAATGTCTGCTATTGTTCCTTCTGATCGTGAGACCACTTTTGTATGGACTACCTACCCTCTCTTCGTCACCATACAGTTACACTTCTCAAGCCCCAATGACATTCCCAATGTCTGTGCTGTAGATGCTGGTGGTGTAGATCAGTGAGCTGCTGTTTCGCTCATTCTTAGCGTACAGCTTGATGTCGTCCATGTAGAGCAGGTGACTGACGGTGGCCCAATTCCTGAGCCGATAACCATAGCCAGTGTTGTTGATGATTTGGCTGAGGGGGTTCAGACCTTTGCAGGACAGCAGTGGGGACAGTGCGTCTCCTTGGTACATGCCACATTTGATGGTCACTTGTGCAAGTGGCTTGCCATTGGCCTCAAGGGTGGTTTTCCACAACCTTATTGAGTTTGCAATGAAGGCTCTTAGAGTCCTGTTGATGTTTTGCAGTTCCAGGCATTCAGTGATCCATGTGTGTGGCATTGAGTCGAAGGCTTTCTTGTAATCAATCCAGGCAGTGCACAGGTTGGTCTGATGGGTTCTGCAGTGTCCCCTGCTATTACGCATACACTTTCGCTGGTGTGTTGCAAACAGACAGTTTGTCTGGCTTCTTTATCTCACGTTTACCACTTTAGGCTTTAGGTGGCTATATATTCATTATATCTATCTATTCCGATGCCAGTTACAGAGGCTAAGTGAAGTACCATCTGAAAGTCTCCTAGAAGATGTGAATGCAGCATTGAGAGTGGTCTCTACTTCAGCCATCACAGAAACCAATGAGCTGATATATACTTCAGCAGCGATCCACGAGATGCTTGGCTATAAGAGCAACCATGGGAGCCATGAGGAAGAATACCCACCATGGAAACGACATTTAAAGGCTAAAACCACAGTAGCGAGGAGAGAAGTGAGCCAGCTAAAAACAGTTGCTACTAATGTCAGAATTAATCATCTACAAAAGACCTGCGCGTCACACATATTACATGTGCAGTAATTTCATTAGCACTCTGAAGGAGGGGTGACTTAGTATGGAGGGCAAGGGGAAGGGGACTCAAAGCTTTGAAAAGTGAAACTGACGAGAATGATATCAATACTGCTTATACAATAAATCTGTAGTGAGGTAGGGCACATTTTGTTAGCTATAGTTTTAATTCTCCTCACTAACTCTTGCCTAACTATAATCTCATTCTAAATATGATCCCAGAAATATCTGCAATTCGAGACACAAAATCTCTCAAGGCAAGGTGAGTTAAGTGTCTTGCCCAAGCTCCCAAGGTGGAAGCTGGAATTGCAACACCAACCTGTGGGTCAGTGGATCTTACTGATCTACTGAAGATGTTTGTCGAGAGCAGGATTTGAGCCACCAACCTTCGGATCAGCTGATCTGGCATTCTATCAGCTAAGCTACTGTTGCAATTCATTATATTTCTCTAAATGTGTTTTGTCCCTGTCCTGTCCCAAAGGACGCTTTTCTCTTATAGTTATAATCTATTTCTTTATATTTTAAACATTTGAAGTTACAATATTTTATTGATGAATCCCAAGTATATGTAAAAAAAAAATTAAAAAAAAAAAAAATCAGAGAACAAGGTAAGTGCCGGGCATAGGGAAAACAGGAATTTAATAGCGTCTTAAATGCATCAAAATGAAAACTACTTAAACATGCATCAGTCACTCTAAATACAGTGTTGGATGGGGAAATGAGAACAACCTAGCCTTACAACCTGGTTAAAAATCTCTATTGAATCGCTTTTGCATAATAGGTCTCATTTCATGGCATTGATTGACCTGTGTGTTTATCACCTTGACAACACTATTGCTGCTCTAACATCAGTACAAGGGACTACAGATAAAATTAGCTTCTTGACTAATTCTGGCTTTTTACTCATGTTTATCATGTGTTTTCTGAAATTGGACTCTCCCTTTCAAATAAACTAATCTAATCTAAAAGAATGTGGTTGGGAGTATTATTTTCCACCAGACTGACAAAAACATAAGACAGGGACAAAAAAGATCACATGGTGCTTGTTACTCACAGGAAAGGCCAACAATCTGGCCTTGGGTAAATGAAGGTCTTATTATGGCTGCATATTTAGCCCTGAATGCTGCAGGACACTTGTGGTGTCTGCTGGTTCCAGTCTAGTAGTGAGACAGTACTCCAGTCTAATAGTGAGATCGTACTCCAATCTAATGGTGAGACAGTACTCCAGTCTAACAGTGAGACAGTATTCCAATCTAATGGTGAGACAGTACTCCAATCTAATTGTGAGACAGTACTCCAGTGTAGTAGGGGGACAGTACTCCAGTGTAGTAGTGAGACAGTACTCCAGTCTAATAGTGAGACCGTTCTCCAATCTAATAGTGACACGGTACAACAATCTAACAGTGAGACAGTACTCCAATCTAATAGTGAAACAGCCCTCCAGTCTAACAGTGAGTTAGTACTCCAGTGTAGTAGTAAGACAGTACTCCAGTCTAATAGTGAGATACAGTGACGTGCGGTGAGGTTCATGGCTGGTGAGGCACTGATGTCATCACAATCAGATTTACAAACATATAAACCAGGTGTCAGTACATTTGGCCCCGGGTCAGTTTATCTCCCAGTGACTTGGGGCCAGAAGAAAAAAGAATTTCAAAATAAAAGTTCCAAAGTCCGTATGAAATAGCTCTAATAGTATGAAATAAAATGCAAGCTGGTTTTGTATTGTTTTTTATCCTTATTCTGGTTCCCTAATTTTCAGTGGATTGAAGTAATTAAATTTCTTACCATTTCATACCACTCTGTGAGCGAGTCGTTCGTCCTGTCGTCTGGAGCAAACCATTTAGCTCCTTTAGCGTTGGTCTCGGTCCTTTAATTATAATCTCCTGCTTTGACTGAAAGTCCAGTTTAGAAAACAGTTTGAGCTTTAATATGTATCTTCCTCCATTTAAAAGTAGGGCCAGACAAGAAGAAAAAAGTGAATAGCTAAAGTTGACTTGCTAACTCTAAATTGTAGTTTAGGGCCCCTATTCTGCGGGAGTTATAAGAATTCCTGGGCTCACGAGCGCCCCCTAACATGAGGCAGGGTAACTGCGTGCCTCACCCGGTGCCTTTTCACAGCCGCTTAAAGGAGCAGCTTAGCTACAGCACAGTCAGTCCGCGGTGAGGCACGAACAGCCTGTGCCTCACCGCGCGTCTCTTCTCAGGATTTCAATGGTAAACATAAAAATTTAGCGATTTTGAGTAAAAAAAAAGAATAAAATTGTAAAGTTAAATAGAAAATAACTTTTTAGTACAAATTATTGGATAAATAACTATTTCATTTATTTTTCTCTGTGATGGCAGGTGAGGCACTGCATCACCTGCCTCACCTGACTGCACGTCACTGGTGAGACAGTACTCCAGTGTAGTAGTCAGACAGTACTCCAGTCTAATAGTGAGACAGTACTCTAGGCTAATAGTGAAACAGTACTCCAGTCTAATAGTGGGTCACATGTTAGTCACTTTAACTGCAACTTTATAGAGACAGGTTTTATATAATGAATATCCATTGTCTTTTACAACCCTCTGGTATATTCAATGATGCCTGAAATGGTCCCACATTGCCGATAGGATTTGTTCTTAGGTGGATGTAACTCTTGCCTTTCATTTTAGCTAACCCTGCTTTCCAGATATGTTTTGCCTTCCTAGTGCGGGGTCCATCACACTTCTTTGTATGAAGATGCTCTGTTTTAAAAAAGTAGTTAAGTAGTTAAGGTACATTTTATTGTCCAAAGTTATTTTCTGCACATGACCCATCAAGGCCGCTCGGGTGTCTCCACCACAGTGCAGTGCTCCAGGACTCATCTCTGTGATCTTGTTACTAGGCTTGGTTAGGGCTACCTGCTGGAGGATTGTACCTATGGTGCATGTTTTGGGTAATGGGGAAAATCAGAGTGCTGTCACCTCAGATTGACACAAATACAATGTATTAAATTTATTGAAAGACAATTAAAACAAGTGTTGTCATGCAAATGTTTAATTGAACTAATAACGAACTAAGTTTCGTTTTACGGGAGGTGGTCTAATAAGACCGTTATGGTCTTCTCACTCTCTTCTGCACAGTAAATGTATTATTTTTTTATCTGTTCATTTTTTTTTTTTTTACCTGCATGTGCAAATAAAATGTAATCTGATCTAAACAGAATTTAGTGCTTCGTTCATTGATTCTGCAGAAATCAGCAATGTTTTTTCAGTCCCCAGTGATATATATATATATTTTTTTCTTTCCTTGTAAGCAGCCATATTTGTTTTGATACGGACAAACCATATGGCTAATCTACCTGTCAATCATCGAAAAGGGGCAGACTCACATCTTCATAAAGTACTGAAGATGTGTATATTATAGATCCCAGGCAAACAATGTAATGGTAATGTAATATAATCTTGGATTAATACAGCCTACTTCAACAACAGTCTCCTCAGAGCAGAAATCAAGGCAATCAAAGTAAATGTTTTAAGTAGAAGTGAATAAATTTGTGGTAATGTGACATGTACTGTGGCACAAGCGTGTGGTAAAAGCAATTATTTTCACGACCAAAAAGGCGATGGAGGACATGGTTTCTGGTATGATCCTCTGGTAAAACTTTGGTAATATGTATTGTCCATGTTGGAGTAAAGATCAAAATTCAGATCCTTTATAGTTTTCTATTTTAGATGACCTCTTTGTGTTACTCTCCCATAATCCCTTGCAGCAGGCTTTGCAGGTGATGCCCGTGGGTCACTCAATGCTCAGACTGAGTGAGGTGTGATTTGATTAAACTCCTGACCTACATACAGGCAGCCTGCAGCACCAGGGCTCTACAGCCTAACCAAAAAGTGTGCAGTGTTTTAGCCAGAAAATAAATGTGGAGTTATCAATCTCACTTAAGGATGTTACAACATCAAGTTTTAGAGTTGCAAATATTGTGCAGAGAAACATGAGATTTTTAACAATTATTGATGAATTATAAATAATTGAAGATGTTATCCCATACTGACTGGTTGAAGAATCACAACATTGGAACAATCAGAGAAACCAAATTTTTATGAAATCCATCCATTTTCTTCCACTTTATCCGGGGCTGGGTTGCAGAGGCAGCAGTCCGAGCAGGGAGACCCAGACTCCATTTCAACTGTTAGTTTCTGAATCCACAGACAGTGTGAGAATTCATCTCACTGTGCTAGGTTCATTGTCACATCTGCCTTGGAGGAATGAGTGAATGAGGATAGTCACCACCTTTAACCACTCCAAAGTGGGAGAGTTGCCTGGAGTACTTCAGGTCTGTGCATGTTTGGGACCATCTGCTGATGGTGTGATTGACAGACTGAGGTGGTAGTGCTTCTCTTCAAAAAACAGGGTCGTAATCTCTTCCCTGTGAAAAATATGCTATTTTGCTAAAATCGCCTTAGTGTGATTCCAAGGAATTTGTATGATCAAAAAAAAAGAAATGTTGGGATAGGGCCCATGTTTTGTGTTATTGCATGTTGTGTTGATTTTATGTTGCATGTTTTATGGGGGACCTATGGGCGTGCCCCATCCTTCTGGGCGGAACATGGGGCAGGAGTTGACGCTGCGCACCTGTCCTCAATTGACAGCAGGTGTGGAGAGTAAGAGCGGGGCCTGATAAATTGGACCAGTGCTTAGGACACGAGGAGAGTCGCACGGGACAGTGAACCGAGAAACAGACGGGGACAGTAGCCGGAGAAGGGGACGGAAGGACGCCGGTAGATATAGGTTGGAGCCAGGGCTTTTCGGAGCGGCGTGGGTTGGTGAGGAACTCGGAGCAGCGCAGACTCAGAGCGAGGCAGTGCGGCGGCTGGAGCGGTGGAGGACCGGAGGACGGCGGGTCCTATTACGGGGCGCATATACCACTACTGGACGGCTTGATCGCCGTCCAGCGCGGTGAGTCGGCCACACTTGGGGTGGGCTGTGAGAGGACTAACGTACCCTCCCCACTGGCAGTTTGTCCTGTCCCCCTCACAGGAAAAGGCGGCAGCTCACTTGGAGGAGCCAGGGACGCACCCGGAGTGACGCGGAGCGACGCGGCGCGGCGGCCGGAGGAGGGTCTTCACTGCGCTGTGGTCGGGAGGAGCCGGAGCAAGACTGGGAAACCCCCGCAACCTGCAGCCCTCCCGCCCAAGCCGTTTTGGTTAACGTGTTTTACTGTGCTTTTAATTTTTGTAATAAATGTTTTAAATTGCACTCTGGCAAGTCACTGCTCACCCCCGTGGTCTACCTGGAGCCCTAGTCTCCTCAAACCTAGGTGGCGTTGCTGAGATAAGAGTGGGTAGCATTGTGGGAGGTCCTTAGGAGAAAGGGGGGGTCCCCTCTCGAGAGTGTGCCACATCTCTCTGGCGTTGCTGACAGGACCACGGGATTGTGAGCAGTGTCTTAGCCAGAGATTATTTTATTTTTTTTAAATTTGTTTTAAAATATATATTTTTTTTATCAAAATGATGATGCCTATCTACCCCGGGGCCCCATGGCTGCCAAAATTTGAAGGCCAAGAGGGCAATTTGAAATATTTAGAATGGAAGGAGCAAATGCAAGGTCTTTTAGATGCTAATAATTTGGCAGAACCCCAAAAAGTGAAAATTTTAATTGGTGCATTGTCTGGCCCACCTAGGAGGCAAATTAATGTGCTGGCTGAGGATGAACGTGACAGGACTGTAAAAGTATTTGCTGCACTAGATGAGCTTTATGTCAAGAAGGTCCCGGTGTCTGTTTTGAGGTCACAATTTTTTGGTTGTGTACAGAAGCCGGCAGAGCCTGTCCAAGCTTATGTGTTGCGTTTGAGAGAGCTGTACCGCAGGTTAGAGCAACATGATGCGGAAGGAGCGCCCACGGACTCCCACCTGAGAGATCAGTTCATGCTTGGCCTGGAGGATGGCGCCTTACAGAGAGCACTTAAGCGGGTTGTTCGGTTAGACCCGGACACTACCTTCAAGGCCCTACAGCAAGAAGCTCTTCTACTGGAGGAAGAGACCCAGAGCTCAAGATTGCCCGAAGTGACTTGTGCAGCGGTAAGAGAGCCTAACCACTTTAGATCTCCTCAACAGGCCGATGTGTGGAAACGGGACCTAAAGAGGGAGATCGTGGAGGCATTGAAAGGCCAGATGAAGGACTTCGCTCGAGAGCTCGTGAAAGAGCTGAGATCAGATAGCCCTCCGCCTATGCCCATGCGCCGCAACAGCGCCCCCCAGCCTCGGTCTGAAGGAAGGTACCGGCAGCCTTACCCCAGTGACCGTTGGGATGAAGGAGGTAGGCCGATCTGTAGAAGTTGCAACCAGCCAGGTCATATTGCCCGATTTTGTAGAATGCGCCCTGTAAACCAGCCGGCTTTAAACTAGGTAACCCTACTGTTGAGGCCCATGCAGTGGGGTCCGGTCTGAAAGATCACAGGGCCACAGCTTTAGTGGGAGATTGCCCCTGCGTAGATGTGACAGTAGGGGGTGTTAACATGGCAGGACTCCTAGACACTGGTTCCCAGGTGACATTAATGCAAGAGAGTTTGTTCATGAAGCATTTCTCGGAGTGCAGTGTTAAAAATGTACCCTCCTACGTTAAGCTGAAGGCGGCTAATGGCCTTAAGATCCCCTGCATAGGATACGCTATGATGGACTTCAAAATTGAGGGTGTTGAGGTTGACCAAAAAGGTGTTTTTGTTGTGACTGATGAATGCTCCACCAATGCGTTTATTATTGGTATGAATGTAATTAGACCATGTTGGGATGCTGTGTTTCATAATCCTGCAAGACCCCTGTCCTTTTCTTGCCAAACCCCTAGGTCCCAGCGGGCATGGAGGGCTGCCTTTGCCCTGTGCCAAGGAATGGCTGTCACCGCAGATGATGGGTTTAGAGGATATGTGTGGCCGTTGCAGCGACGACGGGGAGTCAGGATCCCGGCCAGGAGTGAGGTCCTGGTCTGGGGGCGGGCTCGAGCCGGACCAGCGGGGAGGGACTACTGTGGCCTGGTTGAGGCCCTGGACGAGCCGAATGCAGTCTCTGTGGCGCGGACACTCGCGGTTGTCCACAATGGTAGGATCCCTGTCCGACTGAGGAATTTGAATAATCATCCTATCGTTCTAGGACATTACCAAAAGATTGGCCGCCTGTATCAAGTGGACGACGTGGATGTCCATGGCAGTTGTGACGTCGACCTGACCCCCAACAACAATGGCGAGATAGAGGTTGGGCTGGTAGAGGCAGTGGAAGGGTTTGAGGGTAGTAAGAGCTTCGAAACGCAAGGTCTAATTAACAGAGTAGACTTGACACAAGAACAAGCTGCTAAATTGACTATTCTCATGCAAAGGTGGGAGAAGATTTTTTCAAAACATGAAGAGGACTTTGGTAGGACAGACGCCGTAAAGCACACCATCCCAACAGGCAATTCAGATCCTATTAGAGAGCGATTTAGGCCCTTGCCACCCCTCATGTATCGGGAAATGAGGTCACTACTAGCAGATATGTTAGAAAGGGGTGTAATAACCGAAAGTTCCAGCCCCTGGGCTGCGCCTATTGTCATGGTCAAGAAAAAGGACGGGAAGTGGAGGTTTTGTGTTGATTATAGGAAATTGAACAGTGTCACTCATAAGGACGCTTTCCCTCTTCCTAGGATGAAAGAGACTCTCACCTCCCTCTCCAAGCCCAGTGGTTTTCTACATTGGATCTCTCCAGTGGGTATTGGCAGGTAGAAGTTGACCCTAGAGACAGGGAAAAGACTGCCTTCACCACACCTGTGGGTTTATTTGAGTTCCAACGCATGCCATTTGGCCTCTGCAATGCACCCGCCACATTTCAGAGGCTAATGCAGCAATGCCTCAGTGGTCAGATTACGGAATCTCTGCTTGTATACTTGGACGATATAATAGTGTACTCACCTGATTTTGATACTCACCTGCAGCACCTGGAAGAAGTGTTTGAACGGCTCTGGAGGCATGGACTGAAGTTGAGGCCGGACAAATGTAGGCTCCTCCGACGAGAGGTAAAGTTTTTAGGCCATGTAGTCAACCAGCTAGGTGTGATGCCTGACCCTGACAAGGTGACTGCAGTGACTGAATGGCCTGTTCCAAAGTCTGTGCGTGAGGTGAGAGCCTTCTTAGGCCTGGCAGGTTACTATAGGAGGTTCATTCAGGGGTTTGCCAAAATTGCTCGACCACTCAACTCTCTGTTGATTGGCATCCCTAACAACAAAAAGTCGAGCCCGAGAACAGTCGATTGGACAGCAGAGTGTCAAGTCTCTTTTGAAAAATTGAAGGAGGCTTTAACCCAGGCCCCAGTTCTCGCCTACGCAGACTACACAAAGCCTTTTATCCTGTACACTGATGCAAGCCACAGTGGGCTTGGGGCAGTTTTGGCACAAAATCACAACGATAAAGAGCATGTAATTGCTTACGCGAGTCGCAGCTTACATCCGGCAGAAAAGAATGACTCAAACTACAGTTCATTTAAACTTGAGTTATTAGCACTCAAGTGGGCAATTACTGAAAAGTTCAAGGACTACTTAACCGGGGCCAAATTCACAGTATTTACTGACAATAATCCTGTGGCCCACCTACAGACTGCTAAACTTGGGGCCGTAGAGCAGAGATGGGTTGCCCAAATGGCATCATTTGACTTTGACGTGAAATACCGAGCGGGACGTGAGAATGTGAATGCAGATGTTCTTTTTCCAGGTTTCCCACAGCTTGTGCCCCAACCAATGTTGCGGTAGTGACTAGCACTGGGACAGCAGATGTCCAGGAAGCCAAGGCCACAGCTTTACCAGAGCTGGGCAAGGACTGGAGAGCTCTACAAGAGGTGGACCCACACATTAGTCTGGTACGGAGGTATGTGGAGAACAATATTGTCCCAAATAGGGAGGAGAGGGAGGCCCTTCCAGGAGCTGCTAATCAGCTGCTACGGCAGAGGAAAAGACTTTGTTTGTATAAGGGCATCCTCTGTAGGAAAGTGTTTGATTCCCATGCATGTGAGCCTCGTTTCCAAATTGTCTGCCCAGATTCCAGTCGACAGGAAGTGTGGAAGAAACACCATGAAGCTACAGCCCATGCTGGTGTGGAGCGGACTCTCGCTCACTTGAGGCGCCATTTCTTCTGGCCAAGCATGGACAGGGAGGTACATGGGTTTCAATCAGGCTGTGTGGTGTGTAGCCTACAGAAAGACAGGACCGAACCAAGAGCCCCTCTTAAGCCAATAGAAGTATCCTACCCCCTTGAGGTGATTGCTGTAGATTTTCTTTCCTTGCGTCGACCAAATGATGTATATCAGTACATTTTGGTTATGACTGATATGTTCACGCGGTACTCCTGGGCTGTTCCTACCCGTGATCAAAGTGCAAAAACCACAGTTCGTGCAATTTGGACCAATATAATCCAACCATTTGGCTGTCCTTCTCGCTTTCATTCAGATCAGGGGCCAAATTTTGAATCTGACCTTATGAAACAGTTGTGTCGTATGTACGGTATTTCAAAAAGCCGCACTACTCCTTACCACCCAGCGGGTAACGGCCGCGTTGAAAGAATGAATCAAACCTTGTTAAATATGCTTCGTACTCTTGAGGTAGAGAAACAGAGTAGGTGGCCAGAACATCTCCCTGAGTTATTACATGCTTATAATAATGTTGTCCATAGCTCAACTGGGTTCGCTCCAGCATACCTGATGTTTGGGCGTCACCTCAGACTTCCCATTGACACTAATCTGGGGGTTGTGGACAGTCAGCCACATCATGATTTGCAGGGATGGGTTGCAGAACACCATAAAAAATTGTCTCATGCATATAATTTGGCTCGTACAAAAATGACTGATTCAGCTAGACATGAAAAACAGTATTATGACCGAAAAGCCAAAGCTAATGCTCTCCTTCCTGGTGAACGGGTTTGGGTACGTAATCGGAACAGACGAGATCAGGGCAAATTGCACAGTTGGTGGCAGCCAGAACCTCATGTAATTGTTGACCTGGTGGGTGATTCTGGCCTGGTCTATCGTGTCCGACCAGAGAAGGGTGGTAAAGAGAGAACTTTGCATCGAAATGCCCTCAAGACTTGCATTGCTCCTAGAAATAACCAGCCTACTGAACAGCTACAAGTTCAGACCAAAGCCCAAGAACTGCCCTTGATGTTGTATTATCCTGTAGTAGATGTTGTATCCGAACCAGTGTGCCCGGTCGACCCATTCGTAACACTAGAGGACAGTGCCCTGCTCGTTATAGAGACTGAACTATTGGTCCAGGGACTGGCACCCATTTTGGCGTGGGGGGATGTTGGGATAGGGCCCATGTTTTGTGTTATTGCATGTTGTGTTGATTTTATGTTGCATGTTTTATGGGGGACCTATGGGCGTGCCCCATCCTTCTGGGCGGAACATGGGGCAGGAGTTGACGCTGCGCACCTGTCCTCAATTGACAGCAGGTGTGGAGAGTAAGAGCGGGGCCTGATAAATTGGACCAGTGCTTAGGACACGAGGAGAGTCACACGGGGTCGCGGACAGTGAACCGAGAAACACAGACGGGGACAGTAGCCGGAGAAGGGGACGGAAGGACGCCCGGTAGATATAGGTTGGAGCCAGGGCTTTTCGGAGCGGCGTGGGTTGGTGAGGAACTCGGAGCAGCGCAGACTCAGAGCGAGGCAGTGCGGCGGCTGGAGCGGTGGAGGACCGGAGGACGGCGGGTCCTATTACGGGGCGCATAACCACTACTGGACGGCTTGATCGCCGTCCAGCGCGGTGAGTCGGCCACACTTGGGGTGGGCTGTGAGAGGACTAACGTACCCTCCCCACTGGCAGTTTGTCCTGTCCCCCTCACAGGAAAAGGCGGCAGCTCACTTGGAGGAGCCAGGGACGCACCCGGAGTGACGCGGAGCGACGCGGCGCGGCGGCCGGAGGAGGGTCTTCACTGCGCTGTGGTCGGGAGGAGCCGGAGCAAGACTGGGAAACCCCCGCAACCTGCAGCCCTCCCGCCCAAGCCGTTTTGGTTAACGTGTTTTACTGTGCTTTTAATTTTTGTAATAAATGTTTTAAATTGCACTCTGGCAAGTCACTGCTCACCCCCGTGGTCTACCTGGAGCCCTAGTCTCCTCAAACCTAGGTGGCGTTGCTGAGATAAGAGTGGGTAGCATTGTGGGAGGTCCTTAGGAGAAAGGGGGGGTCCCCTCTCGAGAGTGTGCCACAGAAAGAAGAGAAAACACTCTCCACCACCCACTGCTGTCCCCACCTCCAGATTCCGGAAGTAAATTGAACTCATTTTTCCGATAGATTTTCTGAAAATAAAAAGAAAGAAAAAATATTTCAAAAGTAAATCAGTGATGTGGTAAGCAATCCACAAGACTTATAATTGTATTTAGCAACTGTTAAAACATTTGGCCAAATCTTGTGTTTTAAACATTAAATAGGAAATGTACATCCAGGACCAAAGCGGACTTTGAAGTGGGTGGGACTGTTGAGCTCCACTGTTCAACCTCCATCATGCTCTTGATTGACAGGTGGATATAGCCAGCGAACTTTCAGAAACAGCAGATAGCTTTACTACTTAGCCACTTAAAACAGGAGTGCCCCGTTTCCTCTGCAGGCCAAAGTGAATGAAAATTAGCAGGATGCAGTTTGTGCAGGTTACACATAAAAATTGTTCTGCAAAGAAATGTATGACTGCATTGACTTTCGATATTAGGAAATAGGCAGGATTGACCTGTTTTTCCATCCTCCATCCCAGCTCCTCACTGTATTTTCAATACAATATTTTATCAAATAGATCCTTCTTAAAATCTCAGAGCCCCCTTGCAGGCCGCTTTGGGCACCCCTGACTTAAAGACTGTATAGAAGATAATAAGAAAAACTTGCCCACCCCTAACACAGAAGTCTATGAAAAAGTAGTGTTGTATGAATAGAACAGCAGTGTGCAGCGTCCCCCTGCTGTGAGGAAGGTATCAAATTATAGTGTGAGAAATGGAATAATCATGTTGAAACACACATACAAATCAGCAGGACAGACACGTCACACACAGATGTCTTTATCATCGACTTCTAACCTACATGCTAAGACGGGCTATAGGTCGGGTTCATGTGACATCACAATATTCAGTACAAACTGCTCATAGTTTAAAGGGCATGTTTCCACATCAAAAACATACCTGGAGTGTGTTTTATTTTATTCACACATGTTCTTTGAAAACGGAAAACACTCTGTTCCACCTTGTGATGTCATGTGGTAATACAGATAGTGCTCCACTCTGTGTTTAAAGCCCATACAACTTCACTAGAATCATTTGAATAATTTCAGCCCTGAAATTGCCGATCTCTACTGAACAAAAGTTACAAGTAGCTGTTAACTTCAAACCTACCGCTTCATGACATCACAAGGTGGAACACAGAGCATTGTCTGTATAATCAGATGTCTGTGTAATCCCTCAGTCATCCAGGTCTGATCCATAGCAAAAGACAAAGTTTAAATCTGTCAACTGGACAAATTGTTGTACGAGTGAAGACGTTTTGCTGCTCATCCAAGCCGCTTCTGACCAGAGCTGAAGAAGCGGAAGCGGTGGACTAATAATAAAGGATTAATCCAAAAATGTGATTGTAACAAAACACAACTCTGTATGTTTTTGAGGAGGTAGCAACACTTTTACATGGTTTAAAGCTCACACAAATCTTTAAAATAAACTACTAGGCAGGTCAGAGGTCTTGTAATGTGGCTTTGCTGGGCTGGTCCACATGAAATGAACCTAGCATAGCTCATATGTCCATGTCTGGTGAAATCATTGTACAAACACAGACAGAATTGCTGGCAGTCAAAATGAGAGTTGCAGGCGCTGTACCTGATTTTCATGTTTTTAAAAAATGTGAAAAACAGAACTAGAAACGGTTTGCAGTGGTTCGATATTTTTCACTTATGCATTCTGAGCATCCAAAAAGCGTTTTTCACAATTCTGAGAGACCAGAGGTTTGCTGTCACGGTAAAGCTAACAACAACTAAGATGCATTCTTACATGCACTTCCTGATTATCAGACCATAAAACACTTCATAATTAGATGTGAGCAGTACAAAATGGACTTAATTTGACTTCAAGAGCTGCTTATGCAATATATCTTATAATATACTGTATCTTAAGCACTATACCCTAATGAATCATGCAAGTTGGAAAAATATTTAACATTAAAATTTGAGATATATATCAATGTTGACGATAAATAACATAAACTACAACAAAATATAGCCTAATCTGTTATTTTATGAGTTTCAAAGTATGTGACTGAGCTGCTTGGGGCGAAAAACAACCCATCAGGTGTCGGCACGTCAAGTCAACAGCCTGTAAGGAATTTGTTACCTGCGGAGCATCCCCCAAACTTCCCACGCTCGGGTCCAGAGTCACACGACAAAGACAAACTCTACAGGACAAAAAGACAGCCTCTTATTTACACCTGACTGGAGGTGAAACGAATATGTGCACAACACAATAGATCTGGTGAGAACAAGAGGAGGTTTGATGAACTTTTACTGGAAAGGCAGAAGCAGGCACAGTTTAGCATCATTGTTGTAGCATCGTGTACCGGCTTATCTGAGTCTCTGCTTATTAGATGAACTAGGCTTTTAGATGAACTAGGACATGAAGCTTATGACAGAGGAAATAAAGATTACACAAACATGGATTGGACACAGTTACTGCACTGAGTCAAAACAAAAGTATATCCAAAAGTATGTCCCATAGATGTACTGATAATAAGCTGTTCCTTGTTCTGAAAATAATCAAATATTGCACAATTTGTGGCAAACATTGTAGGCCTTTGCAGATTCCTTTCACTCTTGTCTAATTATTCCTTAAAAATCCTACTGATAATATTTTAATGTAACAATAAAAAAAAACAATGGTGTAAAAATAAGTTTGAATTTAATCAATTTGAAAACTGTAACTCAAAGGTTGAAATGCAAACAATATTGACAAAAGCTGGGCCCAACTGGGGTCAACTTAAGCAGAATAGAATGAAACCAAAACTAAACCAACCCGAGACAAGAACAGGTGTGTTAAAATACAAAAGGACCCACTCAAAGTGAACACAAGAGGGAGGTTCTACACTAAAAGATAAACTAAGACGACTAACTAAGGCGACGTAACAATAAGGCAAATAATTATAACTATACAGACTATAACAATATTGATTAGTAAACGAAGCAACCTTCCATCCATCCATTTTCTTCCACTTATCCAGGGCTGGGTCGCGGGGGCAGCAGTCTAAGCAGGGACTCCCAGACTTCCCTCACCTCAGACACATCCTCCAGCTCCTCCGGTGGGACCTCAAGGCGTTCCCAGGCCAGCCGAGAGACATAGTCCCTCCCTAGATCTTCCCCGGGGCTTCCTCCCGGTGAGACATGCCCGAAACACCTTCCTAGGGAATCTAAGCAGCCTAAATTAGCAAAAATAAACTAAACTAGTGCATTTCCTCCTTAGTCTTGGTCCAGGTGGGCTCTTTAAGGGCGTCTGTCCAGGTCCAGCATCTGGCAACTCAAAAGAAACAAGTGCAAGTACATTTGGACAGATATTAACTAAAATGTGTGCTCCCAAAATTAGAGCATATATGTCTAAATAAAGGAACTAAAATAAACATTGTGTATATTAATTTAATGAATATAGGCAAGGTTAAATGTAAAAGAAATTAAAGAAAAATGCGTACACTATGGAGTGGTGGCAGAAGTATCCACCACAGCCCCCCCTAGAGTTTAGATCACCAGCCGCCACTACCACATACATGGGAAAAATCGGGTACAGTCTTTTTCTCACAGCTAAACCAGGACAAGTATTTTTTACTAATGTTCTTTTCAGTTGACCCACTCCGTCTTCTGGTTCTTTGTGTACTTAGTGAATATTTAATCAGTATCAGGCGTACTTTCACCTGTGGGCACTACTGGACACTTGACACTGCCACGGTGAAACCACGCTCTGTTCACTTATTCATGCGGCGCAGACAGCACAACGATCACTTTCCCTGTCTCTCTGTCAGTCAAAACCACGGTAACCTAATGCCACATCACAACTTACTGCAAAAAACACCAGGGGGAGCGTGTACTTCAACAAAGGAATGGGGTAAACACAGTCACATTCAATACTCTGACAGTTCTGTTGAGTAATTACTGGGTTAGTTACTGTTTGATCATTGAATCTGGGTGAATATAGTGGTAAAGGTGATGGTTGGTAGTGGTGGAGCGGTTTGTCAAACAGCAAAAGGGAAGCTCCATAAACAAGACAAATACACATTTAATTGACCTTATTTGGTCCCGCCCATTTTGCTTCTAAATGCGACTAAAACTTTATGGTGGCACTTCTAGTTATGTGGGAATCTCATTCATTTCAATGGAGAATTTGGGAAAAAATTTTGCCACTAAAATATGATCCAGGGTGGCCCAAAAGTAACTGACAGTTGGAAAAAAAAATACACTATTCTTTTGTTTTTAAATATTTTTCATTTTGAACTACCATTCCGACATTAATATGAGCAAATACAGCACAGAGAAATGAACCTTCATTGTACAGTGGTACTTTGAGTCACATGGGTCAAATTCAGAAACCCAGTGGTGTTACCGTCGACATTTTAATACCAGAGATACCCCAAGTGTAAATGTCATTAAAGGAATAAAAAGTTGTTTTCAAAGACAGGGGGCAGTATGTGATCTCCACAGACCTGACTAGACCTGATTTCTTCCTGTGGGGCTATAAAAACGAAAAGGTGTATTAAACGTTAAACTTAAAACATAATATTGAGGATCAAATAAGAGCCATAATCCCGGAATTGTTTTAAAATGTTATGCAAAGTGCGTTGGATCGGGCTATTCAGTGCAAAACTGAAAATGGTGGACACTTTAAAAACATTATTTAAAAAAAAATAGGTAATTTTTACTTTCCCTAATTTAAGTAGTAGTAAGTAGTTCAAGACTAAGTGAACAATTATAACTGTATATATTGCCAAAAATTTCAGAAGGTTCATTTTACCTACTGCTAAAATTTGGTGAGTATAACTTAAGAATTATAGGAGCTACTGAAGATTTAAAAGTGTCAGTGACTTTTGGGCCACCCTGTATAAATGGTCAAAGTTCACGTGACCAACAAGTCAACACTGCACCGATTCTCTGGAGGTTTTAAAATAGCTGTGTAGTCCATATAGAACTTATTTACCGTCAAGATCAACGGCTTCATGCAAAATAATACACCCGAATGACGATGGTGGTGCCCAGATGAATACATTCAATACATTTAGCAGAATGAACTGATTCTGTTGTGATCGCACTGTGAAGGAGGAGTGACTTTATAACAGAGCAAAAGTGAAACTGAAACTGATTAAACATTTCAAAAACATTGCTTTAGAAGTGCAATAATAATAATAATGGTTCAGTGTTCCAAACAGCTCAGTATCGCTTGCGTTTGTTGACCGCTGTCTGCTCTGGAGGATAAAAAGTCAGTTCATCCGCTCTGTTTTTTGTGTTTACCGAACACTTTCAAAGTGAAGTAAAGACACCGCAGAATGTCATGAGACCTAGTTGTGTAATAGCAAACACTATTATGGTGTAGGAGTAATAGTGGTGAGGTAACACACCAGGAGCAAAAAAAAAAAAAAAAACAAGAGCAAAAAGAACATTTAGGACAAGTTGTTCTACTGCTGTCGGGTCAAGGAGGCAAGGAGGACTTCATCAGTGTGTTCTCTGAAAGGATGAAAAGAAAAGATGACCTTTTTTCCCGGTTGTCTTTTTTGCTATTTCATTTTTGGAAAACGATAATGTGTTTTTTCATGCTACACATTTGGCCTTTTTGTGAGGATACATTCCCTTGTCTATGTTGGCGTCTCTTAGTTTCCCCGATAAACTAAAAACATGCATAGAAGGTCAAATCCTCCAGCTAAGGTAGTCCTAAACAAGCCTATCTCGAGATCGGCAGACGAGTCGCCAGGTGGCGGTACTGCAGTCACCCGCTGCTCCTGACAGGTTGCTCCAGCTGCACTGAAGGAGATGGGTCAAATGCCAGGGACAAATTCTCTCTACAGTGACAAGTGTGCCATAGCCTTACCTCAATTATGTCATCATCAGAATTATGTTAAACCAACGGAGGTTTTAATGTGCTAAATATTAAACGTAGCCTTCATTTAAAAGTACAGTATATGCGTAGCTTTCTGAGAATGTGCTACTGCGATTTCAAGTATTATGTGACATCACGCAAGACTGTCCTGATTTCAGCCAGGTACTTTTAATTACAAAAAAAACTTGGTTGCAGGGGTAGAGTTTGAATTGTGGGTATCTGTGAGACCGATCACAATGTCTCTTATACCGCCGGACCCCTCTTCCCCCCTCGCTCTCTTTTCTTTACTGCGCAGTTTAGATGCTCTATTTGAAATGTGGTTGTGGGCGGAGTTTAGTCCCACTTTAACCATGTTTTGGCTAATGTATGTTTTATGGACATTTTTCACTACTGCCAGAAACAAGCCCGAAGTTAATAATGATGTACCTGTGTTACAAATGATCACTACTAGATAAAAGCACAATGGCACAATGGCTACCTGATTTATGACTTAGTTTCCTTCTCAAATGATGTAATCTTACCTTAGAACTCACCTGCCATCTCTTTCTTCTGCACATAAATCGTGTATCTTGTTGCAGGGAATTTTCTCTGAATGATGTTTATATAAGTCAGTATTGTTAGGCTTTGAATTGCTGAATTGTAGAAATAGCACATAGGATCTCCCCACACGTATCAGTGCTACTGCTCAGGGCGTCATGACACCGCACCAACTGAAACCAAACTGTATTTTGTGACACGGACATGACAAAGGCACGGACTCAAGCGTGTGCTGAGGGCATGTACTGTCTTTGAAAGTGATCATTCCAAATCAAGGCACATTTCATATACAATGCGATGCAGTTTCCATGGCATACGAAAATATGCCATGGAAACTGCAAACTGTAAACATTATGTAACCAAGCGGACGGAGGGTAGATGTTTGGACAAAGTATTTTTAAAGCACAGGTACGTTATTGATGTGGGTGGGCAAGGAGAAGCAAGAGACAAAATTAAGTTTAGCAAAACAAAAACAATGTTCAAAAACTGCACGATGTAACTTTTCTGCCAGTTGCTTGACTCTATGGAGATGTTATTGCTTTGCTTGGACTATTCAAAAGTATGACATCTTTTTGTGAGCAGGGAGCCCCCAGTCCACAGATCTGACCTGTAACTTGGCCTGGTGGCATAACCTTCTCGATGGAGATGGATGCTTTATGCCATAACGTGGACCATTCTAAGCACAGCATTAACATATCCATGGAGAAAGACAAATGGCAGCTCTTTCACCAAAAAAGTTACACAGTGCACCTTTAAGAATACTTTATTAAAACTTGTATTTTAAAATTTTATGGGTCATTGGTCGAGGGTGCACATGGTGGCAGGCTGGGAGTATACCTATGTGTACCAGACATGTTTTTAATGATATTTTTGAAAGTAACTCCTTCCTTTATGCAATTTATCTATTATCCTAACAGATAAATTGCATTTCTGTGCTGTGCTAACCCCACACTGCCAGCTCCGTGCTTGTTATCTTAGCCTACATAAGAGGTATAATACTCCCTACGATGGAAGCATAGCCAGACTAGATTGGAACTGACAACACTATCACAAGGTCTAGAGGTTCATGTCTCCGGGTGTTAAGTCCTGTCCTTAATTCCTTATGTAAATATGTCCTTAAATCCTTATGTAAATATACTTCTCCGGCGTTAGAGCTCCAGCCTCATGCCTCTTCTTTAAACTCCTGGGAAACTTCAATTTACTCTACAACATTAACCTTAAAGAGGCAGAATTACGCAAAATAGATTTTATGAGTTTTCTACCATGTTATGTCATTGTTCTCTCATCAAAAAAACACGCCTGCAGATGCTTTAGATGCCATCCATGCATGTTTGAAACTTATAAAACACGGTAATACCCTACAAACACTGGAACATAGAGCCGTGGGGGCACAGAATGGCAGGTGGAGGCTTTGGTGATCCTCACTTCTGCCCCATTACTCCTCATGCGCTGTGGTATTTTGCACCTCCTTCACATACTTGCATACTTTAGTTTGCCTAATAGTTTGATGTGGTTTTGTGTATGTGTGTTGCATGGAGAGTGGGGAGTACTCCATATTCCGCATTTAGTTGTTTAGTGGCCTCTACTTTCTGTCCCCCCGACCACCACCACCACTCACACACCGCATTCATACTAGGCAAGGTAGGTTAAGGTACACTTTATTGTCCCCGTAGATAAATTTGTCCTCTGCATTTGACCCATCCTTCAATGCCTCTGACCCATCTTTGAGTGCCGCTGGTGTCCCATCTCATTAGAATCAGGAGCAGCAGCATCTCATCGGGGACCTGTCTCTGCGATTTTGTTCCTCGGCTCGGTCGGGACATGTGATGTGACGTTCGCGAAAGAGTCGGCTCTTTTGAACAATTCCTTAACATGAATGCTTGGAACTGGATCTCGCTTTTTTAAAAGAACCAACAGCAGAGAACAGAATCGACAAAGAAGTAGAGCAGGCAACATGGGTGAGAGCTTTTTGCACACACACAGAAAAAAAAAAAAAAATAGCATCAAAATAACATTAATTATTAGTATTATTATTATTATTGTAGTGCAACATTTAATTTAAATTATGCATAATTTCAAGGGGTAAACTCACCCACTCTCAGTTTGAAAGCTTTTAAACAAATCTTAGCCTTGGTCATTTTCCTCTGTGATTAGTTTGTATATAAAATTATTTCTCATATTGGCCTCTATCCTATAAATAAATAGTAAAAGAGCTGGTCTTTTGAAAGGCTCTTTGAAATGAACAAAAGATTCAGATCCAATAAAAGAGCCGAAAGCCCCATCACTAATCAGGACTACCTTTGCTGGAGGATTGTACTTACTGTCCATATTTTGGGGTGAGTAAAGTGTCTTGCTTAAGGACACAACTACAGCCACTAAGGTCCCCTGTGTGGCACCAGGTTTTCCACTGGTTTCCCATCCTGGTGCTGTCCAGGCCGGGGTATTTGCGATGCTATTTGAAGGTTAAAACCCACATTATCAATCCAAAGTCTATAAATGTCACCAGGAGCATGAGGCTTTTCCAGCTTGTGTCTGTTTTGGCCTGGACAGTGTAAAGACCCGGATTAAGATTCCTGTCCTTACAACCAACTGTTTACAACCCATCAACAACCATCCGGGCTATTTATATGTCACATTTAACTGTCTGGAAAGCCCAAGTTTCCAAGAAAGAGATATACATGCAAATATGCTTTTAATCTATAACGTGCATTACAGTTGTGCATTCAGCTTTGTTTGCTGGTTATCAAAACATACCCGGATTCATTTTGTTTAAGCTTGTCTGTGTAATCCCACAGCTGTCCCATTGTTATTACTAAGACTTTCCGAATAATACAGTGGGTAAAATATGTTGTGTAGTCATTTTTCAAAGACATTTAAAGTGAATTTCCCCTATGAAAGTACAATACACTTTATTATCCTTGTAGGGAAAGTTTGTCCCTCTGAATTTGACCCATCCTTCAATGCTACTGGGGCATTTTAGCGCTTCATTTAGAGCCTCTAATGAGAATGTGAAGGTGCCCCTGAGAAAAACATCCTTTGGGCAGTCCGCATTCTCTGTCCAGGGGTGCTAAATTTTACAATTCTTTACGCCCTGAGCTTACCTTTTAACCTTAAAACTCTTCTACAGATGGACATTGCAAATTATCCTTGGCTATAAATGTTGTAGTATGTTAACATGTCTAATGTACATACTTGTCCCTATCAAATAAATAAAGTCATAAATTAACTCAAATCTTGAGCTAGTCTTGGTCAGGAGTGGACTACCTTAGCCAGAGAAAGTCTAAACCAGAACTTTCTAACAGCTCTATTGTTCTGAACAGGAAGTCAGTAAAACCAAATCTACCTTCCCTTTAATGAAGTGGAGAAAGCAGCCCATGCATGTATCACACATCTGCTTGATTATTGCAATTTTTTACACTACGGGCTGGACCAGTCATCTATGAACAGGCTGCAGATGGTCCAGAATGCAGCCGCCCGTATGCAGACAAGACCAGCAGACAGGAGCACATCACACCTGTGCTGGCTCAGCTGCTCTGGCTCCCTGCGCATAGGTTTGGCTCCTTTTTACCTGTCAAAGCTGCTGTCTGTTTCATGTTCGTCCTAGCACACTTCAGTCTACAGACCTGCTCATGTTCCTCATACTCACCAGAAAACCAGAGGAGACAGTTCTTCTTTGTAATAGTTCTGCCCATCAGCATTAGATCAGCTCAAACTATTACATTTTTCTGTTTTTAAACTCACATCTGAAATGTTATGATCTGGCTTTTAATACAAGTTGAGGTCGGTTACTCGGTTATTCTTTCACATATAGTATTGCTATTTTGTGGTCTTTTATACTGCACTGTACTCAAAGCACTTTTTTTAGCTTGTAGTAAATGTGCTGTTAAATAGAGTTAACCTTTCTCTTGTTCAGTTTGTTTTAATGAAGGCGTTTTAGATCAATATTGTGTGGTTTACTCTGAACAAATGTAAAATCATCTCAGTACATTTTACAAGTCGATGCTAAGGTAGCGCGATAATATGTCTTCTTTAAGTTGTCGTACACACTGGCAACTGCATTACTTAACTGCCTCGTGGGGGCCGACGTACTTTAGCCCTATAACGGCCGCTCTCCCACGACTATACTCACCTTCTCTCTACGGTCTGAGCCCTGTCACCCTCCTGCGCCGCTGAACGCTCTTGTTACTGTCTTAGGTTGGTAACAGTTGACCTTTCGTCCATGAGAACTACAGGGTAGCTGGCTCAATTTTTTGTAGTAAAATTTAGACATAGTGGGTACGTTCACATTTGTCTGGATTTGCTCCTTTGTGCAAGTGCAAATGTTTTAGTCTTGTCTGACTGGGGAGAGACAGTGACGCATTCCAGCCCGTAAAGCTGCAGTACTACACAACTTTATTTTCTTACCAAAAAACTCCATGCATGAGAATACTGATGATGTGTCAAGATGTTTGTGACAGCTAGGTTAAGTGTAGAGCAGCGGGGAACACAGTTTAAATACTTACCTTCCATGGTTTAAACATCAGGTACTTTAGCCTTCATAGAAAAGCAATACTAATCTGTTAATCTTAAAAATAAACTTCAACTGATCTTATGATGTTATAGCATAAAACATACCCTCCATTGCAGACTATTGCACAATACTTCTTGCATGTTACATGTCAGTGAGAAACGGCATCTCTGAATGTGTTTGACAACTTTGTGAAAAGGGGGAGCTTTCGAAACTTAATTTTAGGATTTACGAGTTCAGCTGCATTTTTTTTCCTCATTACATAAGCAGACATATGACAGTATATACGTTTAAAAGTGACAGTGGTTATTAAGGTAGGATTAGGTAGATTGAGATTAATTTGCGTTGACATTTAAGAGACGGTCTTACTTTATAATCCAAACGACCTTTACAAAATCTCAAGGGGAGTGCTCTATCTATCTGCACCATGTTTAATTAAGAAAAGGAAAAACTTTTTTTTTTCTTTTTGGGTCGTATCTCTCGCTCTCGGTAACATGAAAGCTTAGTTCAATCTAGACATGTCCATTTCTTTCAGTTTTAACAGCAGAACCTCAATAATATCTAGTTTAATCAAATAATTAAAATCCCACTTTATAAATACGTTAACAAAACGTACCTAAACTATCTAAAAATTTACATTCATTACAATAGGTGCTAATTTTTACATTTTTACCTTTTGAACCTCATTTATACACGGAAAATAAGTGACAAGGAAAGGCGGCTGAAAGTGGGCCCCAGGACAGTTGGCCAGGCTGGGAAACAGTCCTCCAATCACAGCCAAGGGCTAAACAGCCATGATATGGGGGAAAGGTCAACATATTCAGCGGATGCACACGTGAAACAAATATGGGGACAAATACAAACAACTAACACAACTTAAGGCTAGGGCCGTGACAACAAATACTGTATATAGTAAAGTGTGTATTCTGGATCCTGGGCAAGGAAATTTAGTATTAAAAAATATTAAATGTTATTTGTGACTCTTATATAGTTACAGTTGAACCCAGGAGTTTACATACACTATATAAAAAGACACAAAACACTATTTTTTCTCACTGTCTGACCTGAAATCAAACTAAAGTTTTCCTGTTTTGATAGATTATGAAATTAAATGAATTTTTATTTGAGTATTCATATAACCATCAGTACAAGTCCATTACAATCCATAAAATAAAATATCATCCAAAAAAACATTGAACAATTGAATTAGGATTAACAAAATTATTTCTATTTGTTAAATGCCAGAATAATGGGAGAAGGATTTGTTTGTTTGACAATTTTCATGTCAAACAATGACAAAAAAGATTACGACTTACTTCCAGTGCTGCGATCATTAAAATACTTTATTATTAGAAGCAAACAGCTGATTTTGTTACCAATTTTACCATTTTTATTATATATTCTATGTAACATATACAATTCTGATTTTGTTATCTAAATATTTGTTTTGACTTCATATATGGAAGATCATTTGTTTCCTTAGATTTAAAATGTTAAATCCTGTTGAAATTCTCACTTTTACATTTTTAACTCTGAAAAAAAAAACATGTTTGACTTGCTTTTTCTTCTAACTTTGATCTTTGCTGTGGATTCTGACTGCTGAATTTGAGGCTTGAATGCAGCTTTATTTGAAACTCAGAATTAAAATAATTCAAACATGTTTTCAAAGCATTTCAAATTCAAAATCAAATTAATTTAATACTTTTCTATTTTTATACCTGTGTGACTGGGTGATAAGAAGTTTGTTTGGAAAAATTGTCAGCCATGTTTCCATCAGTCAGTCCTAGGGCGCTGTGTCTATGGAAACAATTACCATTCGGAACAGGACCAACATTAGCACTCAAAACTGGTTTCCAAAAACTAGGACCAAACCAGGACAAGTGTGAACCCCACCCCTAGATACTACTATTTGTCCTTATAGTGTCCCCCCTAACTGAGGATAAATGGACGTTGGGACGTTTCCATTGGGACATTAGCAGTGACTGGAGGTATGTGGATATTGTGAGCTGACAGTGATGACAAGTGCTTTCTACCAATACGTCTGCCAAATACTACAATGCACTGTGGGGAATGGAGGGGGTGGGCATGCAAGATACAGTCAGCTCATGGACTCTCAAATTGTTTGGAGCCAAGATCATTAGTTACAAATTTCAGAACGAGGACAATTTCGCAGGAAGGGTAAGAAACCAGTTGGTTGGATTTCCTAGAATTTGGTGGCATATTTCAGATCGAGGGCCGTTGTAAAACCAGCAGCGAGCCGGTGTGGGCTTGCTTATTGCCCCACAGTTCAGTTGCCATGTGTTGGAGTTCACCAGGGAACGAGAAGGCGCATCCCTGCACCTTCGGGTCAGGGACAGGTCTCTCACTGTTGGTCAAGCCTAACTGGCGGCTGAACAGCAGTGCATAGGGAACCGTGCTCTGCTGTTGTGTGGAGTCCCTGGGAGGGATAGCCAGTCAGCTGAGGTGTGATTGGGCTTCGGGCATCTGTTTTGGGTCTGGATGACCCCTGAACGCCTCCACCTGGGTGAAGTTGATCCGGCCCTGTTCCCCCTGGAAGAGGCCCCGGGGAAGACTCAGGCATTGCTGGAGGGACGAGGTACTCGGGGTGGCGGCTGAGCATGGGGTGTGACTGGCTCCTGGATCCCAAGGGTGGACTGTTCGGAGCTGTGAGGACTCCGTGTGCGGGGTGGTGAAGTCTAAGTCTGAGACGTGGCTTAGGAGCTGCTGCTTTCCCATTAGACTGCCCATGATAATCCGAATACAATGGATGCAAGGACTGGGCCTGTAGACATGACGGGAAAGATTCACTGATTTTGAAAGGGATATTAGAGAATGTAGCCCTGTTCAATCCTTTTAAGGATTGCGTCAGGATAAGTGGTGAATGGAAAAAATGGTCCTAACAGGAGTTAACAAGTGAGTGAAAGCGTGCCAGTAGCAGGAATGTGTGATATTTTAACCCGATTCGGGAGTCAGTTGTCAATGGAGGGGAAAAGAGCCCAAATGAGGAATTTCGGAAAGAGGTGTGAAGGGATGCGACGTTTGGATAATTACAGTTAAGGCAGTGTGATGGTATGAAGCTCAATCTCACACAAAAGGAAATGGTGGAGTAATACAACACCAAATAAACGAAAATGTGCATGTGTCAGAAAGTTCAGAAAGTTTTGAGTTTTTATGTCAAGTTTGCAGTGTTCTTAGGGTACCTGCATTCACCCCCAAAGCTAGGACTCCCCCACTCATCGGGCCACCTAGGGGTTTTGACATTTAGTGCATAGCAGGTGGTGCATGTTTTAGAAAAGCCTTTTATGACGGCTCTGACTGAAATACAGGGACTGCAGCTGTCTAACCGG